>JAULBU010009835.1:0-24607 GCA_032358235.1 Odonthalia washingtoniensis
GAGGGGCCGACGTGCTCGACGACGCATTCATCGACGCCGTGCTGGGGGGCGGGTACCTGCCCGGTATCCACTCGGTCACGATCAGCGACCCGGCCGGTAACAATGCGTTCACGGTGGACGCGCGGCGCGAAGACCCGGACGCGCATCAGGCCGCCTCGGCCGGCGGGGTGGGGCAGTACGGGGTGATAGCGCGGGTGTACTTCGTTTGGAAGGATCAGGCCGGATTCACGCTGCCGCGCGACCGCTGGCAAGTGACCGACAACACCGACGGCACCAGTTGGGTGGCGGTGCGGTGCGATGACGGCATTCAGCAGCGGGAAGTGGTCCTGTCCTGTGCCGTGCTCCCCACATGATGACCCCGAGGTGACGCGGTGCCGCTCGACACGTCCAGCCTGCTCCTCACCGTCGCGGACAACCTAAACGCCACGGCCACCGTGTCCGTGACCGGGGCCGGGGCGGGCGGGTCCGTGGCGGTGTACCGTGCCCCGTGGACGTACACGGCCGGGGCGCGAATGGACTGGTCGCTCGCGGCCACGGCCACGGCGGACGGCTCCGGGAACGCCTCGGCGAACGTGTCCGCGCCGGTCGGGTTCTACGCATGGCAGGCGGTGCGGCTGGCGACGGCCGACACCGTGGACCGCCTCACCGGCGTCGTGTTCCGCCCGCTGATTGACGTGGCCGACCCGGTGCACAAGCGGGTACTGGACGCAGTGGTCGGGGGCATCCGCACGCTGAACCTCGACGGCATTGGGTCGGACCCGCTCAAGGTGTTCGCCCGGTGGTACCCGTCGTACCAGATCGGCTACGACGACGTGTCCCCAACGGGTGCCGGCCTCCCGCAGATTCAGGTGGCACCCTACCCGCGCGAGGTGCCGCTGGGGTCGCTCACGGGACGCGACGACGTGGGGTATCCGGTTATGGTCACGTTCTTCGACAAGAGCCTGCCCACGATGGACACCAACCTGAGCCGCGACCTCAAGTGGCGGCGGCAAGTGTCCGCCCTGTTCCGGTACCAGCAGTTAGTGGGAGTGCCGGAAATCGTCATCACCCAATGGCAGCCGGACAGCATCGTTTTGCCCGACGGACTGAAACAGAACTACGCCGTCGGCGGGGTGCTGTTCCAATTCACCTCGCGCGAGACGCGCGGCCTCGTCACCTAACCAGCCCCGCCCCCGCCCGGAGTCACAGCCATGCCGCCCGCCATCGGTACACAGGGCCGCCTCGGCCTCTCGGCCACCTCACCCGTCACCTACTGTCTGGACTTCCAGAACGAACAGCTACGGCGGAAACAGGAGACAATCAACGGGAACGGCACGCGGGGCACGCGGTCGCACACCGTGGAGCGGGTCCGCGCCGGCCTGAACCGCATCGACGGCGGGGTGTCGCTCGAACCCTCGGCGGCCGACTGGCACGTCCTGCTGCCGCTCATCCTCGGATCGGCGGGCGCGGTGGTGTCGGGCACGAACAAGAGGTACGACCTCGCGGAAACCGTGCCGTCGAACTACATCACCATCGACCGGCACGGGAAGGTTTACACCTACACGACGGCGGCGGTGAACTCCGCCACCATCCGCGCGCAGCAGGGGGAACTCCTCTCGTGCGAACTTGACCTGCTGGCGTGCACCGAGACGGTGGCGAGTGCCGGCACGTTCCCGGCCATTTATCCGGACGTGACCACGAACCCGCTCACGTTCGCGTCGTGCACGCTGTCGGTGAACTCCACGACGGTGCTCGCCAAGAACTTCGAGATCACCGTCAACAACGACCTCGACAAAGACAGGTTCTTCAACTCGAACAACTTGTCCGCCATCGTGAGCCGCGACCGAAAGGTGTATTTCAAAACGAATCTCCCCTACGGGGACTACCTCGCCCTGTACGATACCGGAGCGGACACCGGGGTCGCGGTGCTCGTCACCTGCACGCAGGGCACCACCACGCTGATTTTCAGTATGCAAAAGGTGGTGTTCGCACCCATGTCGCCCCACGTTGAGGGCCGCGTGGAAGTGATGCTCGAACTGGAAGGCCAAGCGTTCCGGTTCGGCACTCAGACCGACACCACGAAGAACGAAATCATTGCCCAACTGGACACGGGCGCGTAACCCCGTCCGGCGGGCGGCCACTGAGCGGAGCGAAGAACAGTCATGACGCACGACGCGGACAAGCCGGCGGCCGAGGGGGCCGCCAAGCCGGCCCGGAAGCGGTTCCTCACCGTCGGCCCGGCCGACGGGTACACCCTGACGGGGCAGTGCACCGACGAGAGCCGGCCCACACTCACGTTCACTTACCGGCCGGCCTCCCCGGAACAGGTGTGGGACTACCGGGAACTGGTGATCGCGAGCAAGGGCGGCGCGCAGCGGATGCAGCACGTCGCGGACTTCCTCGGCCGCCACCTGCTGACGTGGGACCTGATGCAACTCGGCGCGGGCGGGGAGCCGGTGCCGCTACCGTTCACCCCGGCCGCGCTGAACCGGCCGGACGTGCGGCTGGCGATTGCCGCCGGGTACTTCGACACGATGGTCAACTTCGTGTGCGGGTACACACAAGGCGAGTGGAGGCAGGACGAAAAAAACTAACCACCGTCGCCCGGCTGTACCACCTCGACCGGGCGAAGTTCGGCCGCACCTGTGAGGAGTGCGCCGCCTCGGTGTTCGACGAGTCCACGGGGCGGGTGCGGCTGGACCGCACCCGGAGCCGGCCGGGCCGGCCGGTGCCGCTGGCGCGGGACAAGCGGACGGAGCCGCCGTGCCACGAGTGCCCGAAGACGGTCGGCCTTGAGGTGCGGCACTGGTCGCACCTCAAGGCCGAGGGCGGCGACCCCCCGGAGTGGTGCTACCACACCTTCCGGCACTTCCGCCGGTGCGAGGCGGTCCAGTGGCAGACGCCGGACGCGGCGGACCACATTGTTCAGGCGAACGCGGAGCGGTTCGCGGCGGTGCGTCGGGACGCCGAGAGCGGGCGGAACGAGGGGCTGTTGGTCGCCCTCGGCATCCTCAAGAAACACACCTGAGCCGGGGGCCGCACCATGACGCCGAACTTTAACACGGGCACCACCGGGGCCGGCCCGTCGGCCGCTCAGCAGGCCACGATGGACGCACAGCAGGCGTATGCGGATCGGTTCCTGCTGGCCGTCAAGAATGCCGCGACGTACATGGAGGACGCGGCGCGGTTCCAGAAAGAGGTGGACGACGAGATGAAGCGGCGGGCCGAGGCGTCCAAGATCATCAGCCGCGACCCGGCGTCCGCCGCGCCGTCCGGATTCTTCCGCCGGAACGCGTTCGCGTTCCGGGACGCGGCGCGGGGCGCGCGGGACATGGTGGGCGGCGGCGGGGCCGCCGGGCTGCTCGGCAAGGCCGGCCCGTATGGGGCCGCCGCCGCCGCCGCTTTGCAAACGCTCGACATCGCCGTGCAGCGGGCGACGAAGGCGGTGAACACGTTCACGAACGCCGGCATGACTTCCGCCCAAAAGTGGGAGTCGCTGAAAGACGACGTGATTCCGTTCTTCTCGACCATCCGCAAGTTCGGGGAGGCCCTCGACGGCACGGCCGAGGCCATCCGCAAGGCCGGCGCGAAACTCGCGCACGACCTCGCGGTACAGTCCGTGTCCGCCGCCAACCGGGCCACGCTGAGCGGGTTCGCGGCGGACACGATGGACCCGTTCCGCGCCACCGTTCGGGCCGGCCGGGCGCGTGGGGCGCTGCCGGGGATGCAAACCTACGACCGCGCCTCGGCCATCGGGGCCGAGCACTCGCGGGAACAGGACATCACCCTGCCGGCGGCGGACGCGGCGCGGCGGGCCAAGCTCACGGCCGACGCGGCGAAGGAAGAACTGTTCATGCGGTCCTCGGCGGCCAAGTCGGCGGCCGTCCGGGAGCAACGGAGCCGGGCCGAGTCACAGGCCGCCTATGACCGCGTGCAGGCCATCCAGAAGAGTGAGAACAGCGGCGGGGGGCGGGACAAGGCCGGCAAGGCCACGGCGATTGGTGAGGCACAGGCCGCGTTCGACCGCCAGCAGAAAGATTCCGTGGCACTGGAAACGGAACTGAATCGGGTGGCACAGGCCACGGTCAAGGCCAAGCAGGCCGAGGCCGAGGCCCAGCGGGCGGTGGTGGACCAGCAGAAAGCGGAGTTGCAACTTCTCCAACAGAAAGAACAGCGGATGGCCGGGTACGCGCAGAAACTCGGGTCGATGAACGAGGCCGATTTCGAGATGGCGAAAGAGGCGTTGAAGGCGGTCAAGGAAAACGGGTTGGAGAACCTCCCGGCGGAGATCGCGGATCAGGCGGCGCAGATCGCACCGGAGTTCATTGCCAAACAGCGGGAGGCCCTCGGGGGCAAGCGGGCGCGGGACTTCGCGGGCGGGGACGGCAAGGGCATCGACGATTCCCTGGTGGATGCGTTCGGAAAGGAAACGCTGGCCCAGGTGCGGGCCAACGTGGACAAGGTGAAGGCGGACGTGCGCGTCACGTTGGACCTCGACCCGGTGCTCACCGCCGAGGCCATCGTGGACAAGTTGGGGCCGGTGCTCGGCGACTTGAAAAAGGCCCTCGACGTGCGGCTGGACATGATCGAGCGGAAGGTGGAACTGGACCGAATCCAACGGGTCGAACAGGGTCAGTGAGGCCGTTCGGACGGACCACCCCCGCCCCGAAGTGAGGCCCCGCGATGCAACTGAAAATCGGAACGTATGCGCTCCCGGCGTCCGGCGTGGCCGTGGCGAGCACCCGCGAACTCGTTCGCGGCGGCGACGGCATCCCGTGGAAGTTCGTCGATAAGCTGATGTGCGACGGGTACCTTGAAGGGTCCGGACAGGCGGCGCTCACGGCGGCCCAGTTCGAGTTCGAGCGGGTGCTGTTGCGGCCCTATCAAGACATCATCCTGTACCGGGACGACGGTTCGGCCTCGGCCACCGCCCTGACGAACGCCGGGAGTATCACCGGCGTCGTGGTCACGCAAGGCCCGTCGTTCCAAGACGTGAAGGGGCCGGAGTACGTCACCCAACGGCACTTCACGTTCACGGCCGAGGCGGACTATTATTGCCTCGGGGTGAACGGGAACACCCTGACCGAGTTCACCGAAACCATCACGATCAGCGGCGGCGGGCCGCTTTACCGCTGTATGCCGGCCCTCACCGGCCCGTCTCAGCGGCAACTCATCTACGAACTGACCCCGTGCGTGGCCACGCAAAAGGGCAGCGCGACCGGCGCGAAAGGGTACCCGTCGATACCGCCGCCGCTGTGGCCGTTCGCGCTGGACAACAACCGGGACGACGAACTGACTTCGCCGCTCAAGCAGGGCAAGAGTTACACCGGCTACAGGCGGAGTTGGGCGTACTCGTTCTCGTGGCCGTACCCGCTCATGGCATTCCCGAACCGCTGGAAATAAGGGGCACCCGTGGCACGCAACCGTTTGCGAGGCGACTCGCCTCCGGTGGCTCAAGTGAGCCAGTTCACCGTCACCGGAGCCGGCACCGCCGGGGACTCGGTGCTGGTCAAGATTTCAAACAAGACCGTGACCGGAACGGTTCCGGTGGCACCCACCACCACCACCACGGCCGCCGCCATCGTGACGGCCCTGAGCGCCGCCACGTTCGACGAGTTCACTGAGGTGGTGTGGAGTTCCGTCGGGGCGGTGGTGTACGGCACGGCCGGAACCGCCGGGGTGCCGTTCACCATCGACTCCGTGTCCGTCACCGGAACCGTCACCGTGAGCGCGGTGAGCACCCCCACGACCTCGGCCGGGCCGAACCACTGGGACGATCCGCTGAACTGGTCGGCGGGAACCGTGCCGGCCAACACCGAGGACGTGGATTTACAGGATTCCGACACGGACCTGCTGTACGGCCTCGGCCAGTCCTTAGTCACGCTCAACTCGCTCAACATCTACTCAACCTACACGGGCAAAATCGGGCTGCCGGACTACAGCGGGGCGTACTACGAGTACCGCCCCACGGAACTCGCCATCGGGGCCACGACTATCACCGTGGGTGAGGGGGACGGGGACGGTTCCGCGCTCATGCGGCTCAACACCGGCTCGACGCAAACCAGCCTCATCGTCAAGAACACCAGCACCCCGTCCACTCAGGGCACGCCGGCCCTGTGGTGGAAGGGGACGCACGCGAGCAACGCGGCCGTCGTGACGCGGGGTAGCGTCGGCCTCGGCTACCGGCTCGGGGACGCGGCCACCCTGGCCAGCCTCAAAATCGGGTCGCAGGGCGGCAGCACCGACGCGATCATCTACGGCGGGGCCGCCCTCAGCCTCACGGCCCTCACGCAAGTGTCCGGCCGCGTGTCGCTCCTCGGCACCCTCGGCACCATCGCCATCGACGACGGGGTGCTCACGCTCGCCGGAACGGGCATCTCGGTCACGACCTTCACCGGCCGGGGCGGGTACGTTTATTTCGACGGAACGGGTACCGTCACGAACTCGACCATCGGTACCGGGTGCGTGCTCGACCTGTCCCGCGACCCCCGCACCGGGAAGACGTTCACGAACATCACCTGCAACGCCGGCTCCGGACTCGACGACCGGAACAAGGTGGCCACGTTCACGAACGGGCCGATTTTCAACTGCAAGCTGTCGGAAATGAAGGTGCTGGACCTCGGCGACCTCATCCAAATCAACCGCCTGTAAGGGGGCCGCATGGCCGGGGAACGACACGGGGTGGCACTGTGGCCGGGGGCCGTTTCTGTTAAAAGCTGCACCTACACGATGGGTGTCGGGGTCAGCCCCGGTACGGCCGTGCTCACGATCCTCCCGCAGTCCGCCCCCATCGCGGCCTCGGGCGACCTCGTGATAACCGACGGGGTGGGTACGGTCGTGCTCCGCGACTGCAAGGTGACGCGGTTTTCCGAGAAGCGGGACGCCTCGGGGGTGGTGTGGCAGATCGGCCTCATGGACCGCCGCTGGCGGTGGCGGGACTGCGGGGGCGTGTCCATCTGGTGCAACCAAATGGACCCGCACGGCAAGTTCATTCCGTGGACCGTCGCCAGCCCGACCGAGGTGGCCGAATACTGCTTGGACGCCATGTACGAGAGGCGGTTCCAGATCGACCTCCCGACCGGCCTGACGACGGCCTCGGCGGCCGGGGTGAAGGAGTTCCTGCCGACCGGGGTGAACTTCCCGCCGACCGGCGTGAACCCGCCGCTGAACTGGGACACCGTGAAACCGATGGTCGCCCTGGAAGGACTGGCGGACACGTTCGGGCGGGTGGTGGCGTGGCGGTGGCAAGAGGACGCGATCTGGGTGGCACAGCGCGGCGCGGGCGGCCCGCTCCCGCCGGGCAGCATCTCGTCCCGGTGCCCCGGCGTCACGTCTCCGGACACGCCGGACGGCGTGGTCGTGGTCGGCGCGCCGACTCGGTATCAAGTGGATTTTGAACTGCAAGGAATGGCCGAGGAGTGGGACGGCCGACTCGTGCCGAGGGACGAAGTGAGCTACGCGCCGCTGGAAGCGGGCGCGTTCCACGAGGTGAAGGTGTCCGGCGTCTGGTCCGCCGAGTGGCGGTACTATGTCGAGGTGCAACTGGACCCGGACAAGCAGCCGGCCACGTTCTTCGTCGAAGGGTCCGCCGTGGCGAACGCGGCGGCCATTTACACCGCTATGGCGGCGGCGGTCAACGCCGACCCCGTGCTGAACAAGGTGCTCACCGCGACGGCCGTGGCCGCCAAGCTGACCCTGAAAGCGAACGCGATGGGGCCGAATTTCGACGTGAAAGCGTACACGCACGCGGGCACGGCCGTGCCCCCGGCCCGAGGCCCGCTGTGGCGGTCGGAGGTGGTGGCGAAAGGGGCGAACGGGCGGACGGGGTGGAGCCGGTGCTACCCGCCGAACTTCGTCGGGGTGCGTGCGACCCCCCGCCTCACGCTCGCACAGGCGCGGGACTTGGCCGCCAAAAGCGTGTGGAAGTATTACCAACTGACGGGCCGGGACATCTCGAAGAAGGGGAAGATTCTCGTGCCCGGATACGGCCGGGTGGACCGCTACCGCATCCAGCTACTCGACGAGCAGTGCGAGCAGGTGGTACCCGAGGGGCCGGATTTTGCGATCCGGATGCGGGACGGCACGCCGGTCGTCCAGAACATGTACAACGGGTTCTCGCGGGCCAAGCCGGCCGCGTGTTTCGGGTCGGTGGCCAAGCGGACGGCCGGGCACCTGTTTTACGTCCTCGACAAGTCGAAGGGCATCAACACGAGCGAGGACGAGCAGGTTCAGGTGCCGTTCTCGGTGGACAGCACTTATTTCACCATCAAGTTTTCCCAGCCGGTGTACCGCATCGGGCCGGGGTTCACGTTCGTCGAACCGACGCTGCGGCTGCGCACCGCGTGCAACGTGCGGGACGCCACCACGGGGGCGTTCGACGCCTACCTGTACCGCGTCTCGTTCGCCGGGTCGGCCGGCCTGAACTATGCGTTCCAGCGGAACGACGACGTGCAGGTGAACGTGATTCCCACCTACGGCAACGGGGGGCGGGTGGTGCGGGTGAACACGCTCGAAGCCGACCCCATTTTGCGGGCCGGGTACTACGCGCAAGGGATGCAACTGAAATACCTGCCGAAAGCGAGTCTGGTGAACGTGTACAACGGAATCGTCCCGATCCAACTGGACGGGGCGGTCACACAGATCACATGGGAGGTGGGGGACGGCGGGGCCACGACGACGGCCAGTTTGAACTTCGAGCACAACACGAGCGTTCCCCCGTACCCGCAGCGGCGGCGGGACGAGATGCTGCGGGCGGCGGTCGGGCCGGGCGGGTTCCTCGGCCAGATCGGCAACCGGCAGGCGCACCAGCCGGTACCGTTTCAAAAACCGGGCGGGTGAGCAACCCGTTGCGAACAAGGGGGCGACATGATCGGCGCGGACGCGGCCACGGTGCGGGTGTTCAACGACACCACGGACGAGATTCCGGGGTACGGCGCTATGGAACAATCCGGGTTCAACCCGGACACCGGAAACGTGTATGTGCGGTGCCCCACGCGGGCCGGCGCGACCGACGTGCTGTTCAACGGACCAACCCCCATTCCGCCACTCACCGAGGGCCAGGGGTATCCGGGCGCGTTCGCGGTCGCGGGGTGGTACGACGACGGCACCATCGACATCGAGAACGCGGACGCGGACGGGGAACTGGTGCCGGCGGCCGGCGAGACCCTCGGCACCGTGCCGGGGGAGTGGCTCCTGGCGCGGAGCCAGCCGGGGTTCGTGGTGGTGGACGTGTTCGGGCAGCAGGGGGACAAGTTGGCACTGGTGCGCCCGCAGTCGGCCCGGCTCGTGGAGCACGTCCAAATCGTCCGGTGTGCGGTCACGGCCGACGGGGTGCCGGCCGGGTTCAGCCTCGGCCGCGTGGTCTATCTGGACGTGTCCTCGGGGGCGTTCGTGACCCCGCCGGACCCGCAGGACGTGTGGTATTACGATCAGTCCGGGGCGGCACAGTCGCCAGTCGGGTACTCGCTCGACCGGGTGTGCCGCGTGCAGGCCACGCTCTCCGGCACCGCGTTCGGGCGGCCCGTGTACGTCGGTAAGGCCGGGTGCGTGGCGTGCGGCCCGGTGTCGGGGTCCGGCGGGAGCGGTTCCGGGGGCAGCGGCAGCGGAGGCGGGAGCGGTTCCGGGGGCGGTTCGGGGTCCGGCGGGAGCGGCTCTGGATCGGGCGGGAGCGGATCGGGCAGCGGCTCGGGGCCGTCGCCGGGCGTGTACCTGTACCGGGACGATTGCATCGCGGGCGTGCTGTACCGATACCGTGCCACTCTTGCGAAAGACCCGTTCACGGGTGACACCTACATTACCCCCTATGTTTTCGAGAAGGTGAACGGATGCTGCTCGTGTGGCGGCAGTTCCGGGTCGGGCACCGGCACCGGCACCGTCACCGGGAGCAGTTCGGGGGTGGAATACGTTACCGTTCCGGGGTGCGATGCCCCGATCCGAACGCTTTTGTACTTCTCGTTTGGTGGCGTTCTGGCGGCGATGGGGTCCGTGCCAATCACCTACAGCTACGACTCCGGCCGGCCGTATCCGCACAGTTGGTTCGGATCGTCTTCCGCGTGCGGGACGCTGACGAATATTGACTTCCACGCGACCGGCGACCCGGACCCGAGTCTGGCCTGGGATTATTCCCTCACCGGCGGGGTTCAGAGCGACGGGGGCCAGTTCCCGGCGATCTGCGAACCGTTCATCAGCACGGGCAGCAGGAGCGACTTCGGCGGCACCGGAACCTGTATTTCCGGGCTGTGGACGTTCAACATCACCGAGTAAGAATGCGTGGCATTCATGGGGGAAATCGCATGGAAAACCTGGGACAAAATAGCCACGCTGACCGGCCTTTCCCCGCACCAAGTTTCCGGGCTGGTGTTCGGGTCGGCGACACTGGCGGCAGTGTCGGCACTGGCGGCGGCCACGTTCTTCGCCGTTCGTGCGAGGAGGCGCACCCGTTCCCGTCAAAAACGGCGGGCCGGTGCCGGGTGTGCAAACTGTTCGTGACACGTCCCGATTACCGACGGCTGTGGGGCGGTGAAGGTCCGCCGCCACCGGCCCGCCGTCCGCTGTTGTGCGTCAACCTCGGCGACGTGATTGAACCGTGCGCGAGCGGGGACGCCAGCCGGCACGTCCACGAGTGCGACGTGTTCCATAAGTGCACTCCGGACCCGTGCGGGAAGACTCCGGCCGCGTGTTCAACGTGCGAACCGCCGCACTACGTCCCGGACCCGACGCTGCTGCCAAAGGGGTTCGACGTGCACACCTCGGGGGAGGGCATCGGGGACGCCGTGGTCGCCTACTATGCGGCGTGCGGCCTCGCGTCCGTCACCGGGCGGCCGGTGACGTTCCATTCCCACCACATGCCCGAATGGTTCGCCGCGTGCTCGCACCCCGGCGTCTCGGTGGTGCCGTTCATGGCCGGGGCCGAGGTTGGAGTGGACTGTAACAGCGACTACCCAGGCCAGATGCGGGCCGCCGCCGCCGGTACGGTGTCCTCCCGCGCACAATGGCTGTGCGACAACCTGTCAAGCGGCCTGGGGGTGCCTCGGTTCGCCCCGCTGGTGCCGGAGGAGTTCCGGCGGCCGACGGCCGTGCTCCCGGCCGGGTACGTCCTGCTCGCACCGTTCAGTCTCACCGAAGGCCGGCAGTGGCCGGTGGGCAAGTACGCCGAACTCGCCAACGAGATCGCGGCCTCGGGCCGCCGGGTGGTGGTGATCGGAACCACCGCGTCCGAGGACGCACTGAGAGCAGTGTTCGGCACCGCGTGCGGGGCCGTCTCGTTCTTTTGGGGCCAGCACCCGGCGTGGGTGACGGCGGCCGTAGCGCACGCGGACGCGGTGGTCGGGAACGACTCCGGCATGGCCCACGTCGCCGGACTGATGCGGGTGCCGACCCGCGCCATCATGACCCATCTGCGGGCGGAATTCGTGTTCCCGCCGGCCGAGGTGCAGGGCGTCACGGGCGAGGATCGGTGGGCGTGCCAGGGGTGCGCGTGGGAGGCGTCACACGGGTTCCGGTCGGAGTGTAAAATCGGGTGCGCGGCCCTCTTGGAACTCGGCACCGGGCGAGTGATGGCGGCCGTTCCGCCGCCACGGGTGGCCGTTCCCCTGACCCCGGCCGAGGTGCTCGCCACGGTGGCGGACAAGTTGGGACGCCGGGCCGGAACGATCCGTTGGGTGCTCGAACAAATGCGAGACCGATTCCGGGGGCCGGTCGTGATCGAAACCGGGTGCGTTCGGTCGCCGCTCGATTGGTCCGCCGGGTACTTCACATGGATCGCCGGGGCGTGGCTCACCGCCCTCGGCCGTGGGCAACTGGTGTCGGTGGATAACGACGCGGGGCACTGCCGGACGGCGCGGACGTTGTGCGCCGCCCTCGGTCGCGTGTCGGTGGTCGAAATGGATTCGGTGGCGTACTTGCGGGCGGCCCAACGGGCGGACGTGGTGTACCTCGACTCGCTGGACACCTACATGCCCGGCACGGCGGAGCACGGGCTGGCCGAGGCCGAGGCGGCCGAGCGGCTGTTGGGTCCGGGCGGCCTGATCGCGTTCGACGACACCCCGCCCGTGCCCGGCGGTTGGGACGGGAAGGGGCGGCTGGCCGTCCCGTGGCTCCTCGGGCGGGGGTGGCGGGTGGTTCCCGCCTCGGACTATGTGACGGTGCTCGAACGGGTCAGATGAGAACGCTAAAGGTGGGCTGAATGAGGGCGTCCACGTCACAACTGGCACGACCCACCAGGGACTTTTTCGCGTACTGACGCCGGCGGCTGGCCCCGCCCTTGTAATCGTCGTCATCGTTCTCGACCGCTTGGGCGCGGCTCAGCGCGACAACACAGAACCCCCCCGTCGGCGTCCACCTCGGAAACTTGGCCGTACAGACGGCCGGCCTTGTAGATCACCGACCCGACTTTCACGTCCGCCCACTTGCGGGACGCGGTGCCCGTCGGGGCCGGTCGCGCCGCCGAGGGCGCGGCCCCGGTTCCGATGGTGCAGATGCTGACGCCGTTGCCGCTGAACACCACCCGCCCGACGCACTTCGTTTCCGTGCTCCCGTCCTTTTTCTTCACCGTCACCGTCTGCCCGGCGGTCGCGGTGCCGGTCACGCGGAGGCCCCAGGTACCGTCGTTGAGTTTCGTGAAAGTCGCGTTCATTGTGTGCCCCGGTTGGGTGTGAAGGGAGGCCGGGGGAAGTTCCCCCGGCCGTGGTGTCCGAATCAGGCGGCCGATCCGTGGCGGATGCCGTCCGCGTAGCTCAGCCCCACCGCCGCCGCGTACTCCTTTGCCGCCCGGACCATCGGGGCCGTGGGTCGCATACCGGAGGTCGAATCGCCCACCGAGGACAGCCGCCGCCACGTCAGCTTGCCGTCCTTGAGCCGCGCTTTTGCGACGTACACGGCGGTAACGTAGATGGGAAAAGACATGCGGCCGACGTTCGCCGTGCGGCCCCCGTCACGGGCCACGGTCACGATCTTGGTGCCTTCGGTGATGGTCGCGTTCATGTTCGTTCTCTCGGGTGTTCCGGGGAACTACTCCCCGTTGAAAGAACTATACGCCGTATACGGAAAGAGTCAACAGGAAAGTACCGAATGGCGCGGAATTATTCCCGGCCGGCGGCTGGCCGTCACCGCCCGACGGTGCGGGCGGCGGCGCTCAACTCCTTCGCAACCCATTGCACCCAGCACACGCCGAGGGATAGCGCGAGCATCCACGCGAGGACGTGCACGATGGGCGGGAAGGTGGTTCGGGCGGGGCGTTCGTATCGGCTCACGGGTTCACCGGGTGGCAAGTGGTGCGGGAGGAACTCCGGCACTCTAACGAACCCGGCGAGGCGGGGGAAGTGGACCGGCTTACAGGGTGTCGGGTAAACCCTTGCGTGCCTCGGAAAAAGGGTGGTCGCCGCGAGAGGGTTTTGGTAAACAAGAGTCCGACGGAAAAGAAAAAAGTCCGGCCCGGCCTACACCCCGCAAAAGGTGGCCGAACCGGACTCTCATAAACCAGACGTGGAAATGGTATCACCACGTCATGAGCCGGCAACCTCGGTTGCCGCGTTTTTCAATTCCCGCCCCGACCCTGCCCGGATACGGTCGGCAAAAAGCAACGCCGGAAAGGGGTGCTCAGTCCCCCGAGGTTCTTCGGGCGTGCAATCCGTTGCACGCCGAGCGGCGTTCTATTTCCCAGTCCGACCTCCGACGGGGCGAGTTATCGCCCCGGCAGTGCCACCAGGGACCGCCCGTTACCGGACGCGGCGGCGTGCTTCATCGGCACCGAGCAGCCGGCCCCGCGCGCGAACAAAAACACCTGCGCTGTCGTACCCCTGACAACAGGTTCCCTCATGCGGCACGGCCGCGCGCGACGGGGAAGGATCGGTGTCGGCTCTCGGGGGATGCGTTCCCCCGTGCGGCCACTCCTGGCAGGGTTCCGTTCCGTCTGGCCGCTCCCGGCCACCCCTCACCCGCACAGACCCCTGTGCCGATATGAGGGGAAATGGGGCCGGTGCGCGCCGGGCGAAAATTCCGTACACTCATGACACGCGAAACCAGAAACGGGGGGAGTCATGCCGAGGAAAGACAGGGAGCGGCCGGGAGAGCAACCGATTGCAGGGCCGGCGCTGCCCGGTGCCCTGGCGGACCACGAAATCGAGGCGGCCACCCGGCGGGAGAATACGGACCCGTACCGCCTGCGGATCGAGCCGTTTGTCCGGGTGCAGTCCAAAGTGCTCGGCCGCCTCACCGGCCCGAAACGGACGAGGAACACCCCGTGCGTGTCCTACGGGCTGACGTGTTTCGGGTACGACGTGCGGCTGGGGAACGCATTCCGGTACCCGTTCGTGCCGGAAGCGGACCCGATGAAACCCATCGACTTGTTCGGCGCGGACCCCGAGGAGCGGACGGCTTGGGGGCCGGAGTTCCGAACCGCGTGGCACCAGCCGCTCGTGCTCGCGGTCGGCGGGGTGCTCTTGGCCGAGACGGTCGAACGTATCCGGATGCCCGAGGACTGCATCGCACTCGTGCTGTGTAAGTCAACGTGGGCGCGGCAGTTCATCAGCCTGAACACGACGCCGCTGGAACCGGGGTGGGAAGGCACGGTGACGCTCGAAATAAAAAACATGAACGTCCGCCCGGTCACGCTCCGGGCCGGGCACGGAATCGGCCAACTGGTGTTCGTGCGGGGCGAGCGGTGCCGCGCGCCGTACCAGAACCGGCCGGGCGGCGGCACCTACAACCATCAGAGCGGCCCCACCCCGCCGAAAGTGTAAACCGCCCGCCGCTCACCGCGTCATTATTCGCAACTCATGTTTCCGCGATAGGGGTATCTCAGGTATACTTCTCACGTCGGAGCACCATGAGCACGGGAGGGGCGAACATGTTACCAGTGGTCACGCGGGCGGGGGAGGGGGTGCGGCTGTGTGCCGCCGGTCACGTTGCCGTTTGCGTCACGCGCGGGTCGCGGTCGCAATGGGTGTGTCCGTCGTGCCTCGGGGCGGCCGTGCGCGGGGCCGCGAACCGCCCCACTACGGTTAACGATTTCCTGGCGAAGTGGGAGGCGGCCGGGGACTGGCCGCCCCTCCGGGCGGACGAGGCGGACGCGGCGCAAGCGGTCATCGTGGCCGCCGGCGAGCGGTGCGGCGGCCAGACGAGCGAGGCGTGTCGCGCTCTCGTGCGACAGGTCGCGAAGGCCGGCAAGACGACCACGAAAGAGGTGATGCGATGGCCGGTCACAGTGATGCGGGAGCGGGTGGCCGCCCTCGCCGGTTGACGCCGGAGCAGGTGGCCGAGGTGAGACGGCTGTGGGCGGCCGGCGTGAAGCAGTGGGAGATCGCGGCCCTTGTCGGGAGCAACCAAGCCACGGTGTCCCTGATCGTGACGGGGAAGCGGTATCGGTTTTACACCGACCCGGCGGCCAAACCGCCGGGCTGGCCGCGACGAAAATAACGGCTTGACTCATTTCGTATACGCGGTATATTCCTACCGTGGCTAGCATCCGAGAACTCGATTCCCGCCTGTGGGTGCCCCCGGCCGTGTGTGCCGGGTGCGGCCACCCGTGGCCGGTGCACCCGTTCGGGTGTCCCGTGCTCGTGCGGCTGTCCGCCGCGCTCCTGGCACGGGCCGAACCGTACCGCTGGCGGTGGTGGGCGGTCGCGCTGTCCGCCACCGAGGCGGCACCGGACGGCCGGGCCGAGCACTGGCGGCGGGTGAGCGGCGAGCCGGACCCGAACCCGGACGAGGAGCCGGGGCCGAGTCTGCACGACGCACCCGGCGGCCTGAGCGAGCGGTTCGGCGGGAGCACACCCGGCGGCGGGGCCGTGCTCCGGGCCGCCGCCGGGTGGCTCGACGCGGCCGGGGCCGGATGGGTGACGATCCATCCGGCCGCCGGTACACTGGACTGCCCGGACGAGTTCCCGCCATTCGCGCCACCCGTGTTCCCGTTCCCGTCATTCACCGAGGCCGATTCATGACCCTGTCCGTTCCCAGCGTGTTCGCGTCGGAACCCGCCGTGCCGTTCGAGATGTGGCAGTATCAGGGGCGAACCTATGAGGTGCCCGTCGCGTGGGACGAGAACGCGCGACGGGTGCTCGTAACGAAGTACCTCCGCCGGGCCGGCGTCCCGTCCAACACCGTGCCGCACCCCGAGTACGCCGCAACATCGCCACGCGCGCTGTGCCCACGGGTCGCGGCGGCGCACGCCGCGACGGGCGGTGAAAGGTCCGCCAAGCAGGTGTTCGACCGGCTCGCCGGGTGCTGGGCGTGGTGGGGCTGGCGTCTCGGGTACTTCGACGCGGATGAGGCGCTCACGTTCCGCGACGAGGTGTGGCAGATGCTCGCCGCTCAAGTGGCCGCGCCCAACTCCCCGCAGTGGTTCAACACCGGCCTGAACTGGGCGTATGGCATCACCGGGCCGGACTCGGGGCAGTGGGCGTGCGACCTCGCGGAGAATGAAGGGACCGGGCGGGCGGAGGCGTGCGAATCCGTGTCGCCGGTGCACCGCGCGTACACCCGCCCCGCCCCCTCGGCGTGCTTCATTATCGGCGTGGAAGACTCGCTGCTGGGGCCGGGCGGAATCATGGAAGGTGTGACGCGGGAAGCGACCGTGTTCAAGTTCGGGGGCGGGGCGGGCGGCAACTTCTCGCGGCTCCGGGGCAAGGGCGAGCCGCTCGCCGGCGGCGGTGTGTCGTCCGGGCTGATGTCGTTCCTCGACGTGAACGACTCCGGGGCTGGTGCGATCAAGTCCGGCGGGGTGACGCGCCGCGCCGCGAAGATGGTGATTCTGGACGCGGACCACCCGGACATCGTGCCGTTCGTCCGGTGGAAGCCGGAAGAGGAGTACCGGGTCGCCTGCACGCTGGCCGGAGACAAGCTGATCCGGACGTGGCTGGCCGAGGACCGCGACGGCGATTGGGACACGGTGGCACTGATTCCGGACGGGTTGAAGCGGCGGGCCGCCTACGGGGCCGAGCACGCGGTGAAGCCGACGTGGCCGGAGGAGCCTTACACCGCTCACTTCGACGGCCCCACCTCGGCCTACGCGCGGGCCGGCGGGCAGAACTCGAACAACTCGGTGCGGGTCACGAACGAGTTCATGGGGATGGTTCACGCGAACGGCAGTTGGACCCTCAAATACCGCACCGGCGGCCCCGGCAAGGCGATGCCGGCGGCGGACCTCTGGCGGGAGATCGTCAACGCGGCGTGGACCTCGGGCGACCCCGGATTGCAGTTCCACACCACGATTAACGAGTGGCACACCTGCCCGAGCGACGGCCCGATTCGCGCGTCAAATCCCTGTTCGGAGTACCTCTGGCTCGACGACACGGCCTGTAATTTGGCCAGCCTGCGGCTCACCGCGTTCGCGGTGCACGGGCCGGCGGACCCGGACGGCACGCGGGCGGTGGTCGGGTTCGACGCGGAGCGGTTCCGGGCGGCGGTGCGGGTGTGGACGACGGTTCTGGACATCACCGTGAGTATGGCCGCCTACCCCTATCGTGAGGTGGCCGAGCGGAGCATGCAGTACCGGACGCTGGGGCTGGGGTACTGTGACCTCGGGGCGTACCTCATGCGGTCGGGCATCGGGTACGACTCCGATCAGGGGCGGGCGGTGGCGGCGGCGATTACGGCGCTGATGCACGCCGAGGCGACGGCACAGTCCGCGCGGCTGGCGGCGGTGCTCGGCGAGTTCCCTCGGTTCGAGGACAACCGGGACGACTGTTTGCGGGTGGTCGGCAACCACCACGCCTGGGCGCGGTACGTCAGCAACCCGGAGCGGGAACCGGAGTTCGACGGGCTGTCCATCGCGCCGCCGCCGTTGGGCGCGCGGGTGAAGGACACCGGACTGACGGCGGCCCTCGCCGACGCGACCGCTCAAGCCATGTCGCTCGCCGTCCGGAACGGGCTGCGGAACGCGCAACTGACGCTGCTCGCGCCGACCGGGACGATTGGTATTACCCTCGGGTGTGACACCACCGGCGTCGAACCGGACTTCTCGCTGGTCAAGTGGAAGAGTCTCGTGGGCGGCGGGATGATGAAGATCGTGAACCGCTCGCTGCCGGCCGGGTTGAAGGCGCTGGGGTGCGGACCCGAGGAGCGGGAGCGGGTCATCGCTCACGTCTTCGGCACGCGGCGGGTGCCGGCGGGTGCCTCGCTGCTCCTCGGCCAGTGGGCGACCGTGGCGTTCCACGCCGATAGCTTGGAAGCGGACGTGACGGCACGGCTCGCGGCCGGCAGCACGCTGGAACGGGCGGTGTGGGAGTCGGCCATTCGCCCCTGGTGGCGGGCCGAGTACGGGCCGGACGCGACCGAGGGCACGCGGCCCCTGGCCACGCTCCTCGTTCGCGGCGGTTTGCGCCCGGAAGCGGCGGCGGCGGCGGTGGCCGCGTGGGAGCGGGAGGCGTGCGGGGCGGAGACGGTCGAGGGGAGCGGGCTGCCGGCCAACTGGGCGGACGTGTTCACCTGTGCAAACCGTTGCGGGTCGGGCACCGCGTCCCTGTCGGCGGCCGCGCACATTCGCATGATGGCGGCCGTTCAACCCGGCCTTTCGGGGGCCATCTCCAAAACGGTCAATCTGCCCGAGGACGCCAGCGCGAAGGACGTTGCCGACGCGCTCGATCTGGCGTGGCGTTCCGCCACGAAGGCCGTGGCGGTGTACATCGACGGCCAGAAGTTGAGTCAGCCCCTCACGTCCGGCGGCGGGGCCGCCGACACGACGGGCGTTCTCACCGTCCCGGAGCGGAACGGGGCCGGCGGCATCCGCCTCGCCCCGGACCCGTCCGGCCCCGAGAGCTATTTGCCGGAGCCGCAGGACGCGGACCCGGTGGCCGACATGGAACTCATGCTGCAAACCGAGGGCGGGGTGATTCCGGCGGCGGCCGTGCTCGACGCCGATGACGCCGGCCCGTTCGAGGGGGACGGCGTGCAGTGGTGGGAAAACGCGGACGCCGGAGAACCCGACGGCGACCCGGCCCGGCCGCCGGCGGATTCTCCCCTCGGGCGGGGGGAGCGGGAGAAGTTGCCGGACCTGCGGTACGGGTACACGCAAAAGATGCGACTCGGCGGGCACACGTTCTACCTGCGCACGGGCGAGTACCCGGACGGCCGCATCGGGGAAATCTTCCTCGATACCGGCATGGAAGGGGCGGCCTTCCGCGCCCTCGGGAACGCGCTCGCCGTGGCGGTGAGCCTCGGCCTGCAACACGGCGTGCCGCTCGACGAGTACGTCACCGCGTTCGTGAACCAGCGGTTCGAGCCGGCCGGGGTGTTGCAGGGCCACGCGCGGCTCAAGATGGCCAGTTCCTTCCTCGACGCCGTGTTCCGGGACTTGGCGATCAACTACCTCGGCCAAAACGAACTGGCTCAGGTGCAGGTGCCGGACGCGCGGCCCGTGTCGGTGCACGTCCCGGCCGCCTACCGCCACCCGTTCCGGGGTGAGGGTCGGGCGGCCCCGGTGGCCGCGTCCGGACCCCTTCCGGTGCCGCCCCCGGACCCGACCCCTCGCCCGGCCGCCCGACCGAGTGGCCGCGTGTGCCCGTCGTGCCGTGAGTTCGCCCTTCAAAAGACCGGCACCTGCGAGACGTGCCAGTCGTGCGGGTTCAACAGTGGGTGCGGGTGACTCTCGGTCGGAACGGATTCCCGCCGTGATCGCTTGACTAATGGCGTATCTCCGGTATATTGATTGCAACGGAACCCGAGGTGCGGACATGTGGCACGCGAGCGCGATTGACGCGGTGGACGAGCGGCTGGCCGGGGAGGCGTTCGCGGAGCCGTTCGAGCCGGGCGAGGTGAAGTGGAAGCCTCAGAGCGTGAAGGGCAACCGGGCGATGGCGATGTGTTACATCGACGCGCGGCTGGTCATGGACCGGCTGGACGAGGTGGTCGGGGGCACCAACTGGCAGGACGCCTACGAGGTGCTCAACGACGGTTCCGTTGTGTGCCGCCTTGCGGTGCGGATGCACCGCGGCGGCGAGTGGGTGACAAAAACCGATGTGGGGTCGCCGTCCGAGCAGCCGGACGGCGGCGACCGTCTCAAGGCCGCGTTCAGCGATGCGTTGAAGCGGGCGGCCGTGAAGTTCGGAATCGGCCGGTACCTGTACCGGCTCAAGTCCGAGTGGGTGGACTACGACCCGCAAAAGAAGCAACTGCTGCAAAAACCGGAATTGCCCGTGTGGGGCAAGCCGGGGCCGTCGAAGTCGGCCGGCGAGCGCATCGCGGCCCGTCTGGCCCTGTACGAATCCAGGCTCCTCGTGTCGGGCCTGTGCGAGCCGGGTGAACTCATCCGGTCGCTCTGCACCTCGGCGGCGGCGGCCGGGTACGCGGTGGAAATCCGCCGGTGGACGGACGACATGCTGCCGTTCTTGGGCGCGGCGGCGAAGGCGTTCGAGGCGGCGAGGAAGGCGGTGCCGAGCACCGCACGGGGCAGCGGGGCGGCGGCCCGTGCTCCGGACACAACTGCCGCCGGGAGGCGAGTCTGATGAGCGCGAACGCAACGGATGCCGGGGACGGGGTGCTGCTGCCGGACTTCAAGTTCTACGAGCCGCACCCCTACCTGGGCATGTTCCCCACCGAGACGGACGACGACCTGCTGTCGGTCAAGGATAGCGTGGGCAAAATCGGGGTTGTTCAGCGGCTCCGGGTGTGGGTGGACGCGAAGGGCCGGGAGTGGCTCATCGACGGCCGCACCCGGCAGCGGGCCGCGTCCGAAGTGTGGCGGGAGATGGTTGACGCCGAGGCGGTGAAAATGCGTCAGGCCGGGTCCACCGGCCTGATCGCGGACCCGGTGGCCGAGAACGGCGTACCGATCCAGCCGGAGGTGGAATACTTCACCGGCACCCTGGCACAGGTGGCGGAGTTCGTCAACACCAGCCACGTTCGCAAGCACTACACTTCCGGGCAGAAAGCGGCCTACGGCGTGAAGTTGCATTACTTCGAGCACAAGGAAGCGCACCACGGTCGGCTGCCGAGCACCGCCTCAGAAGAGGACGACGAGGGGGGCCGTTCGGCGGCGGCACTGGCCAAGCGGTTCGGCGCGAACGACTGGTACATCCGCATCTGCCGCCAACTGTTCCGGGAAGCGCCGGACCTCTTGGATTCCGTGGCGATGGCCGTGACGAACCCGAAATCCGCCTTCCGCGAGTTGCAGGCCCGCCGGCTGAAAAAGGCGGACGGGGACACGGCCGAGGACGCCGGAGAAAACCCGGACGAGATGCAGGAAGAGGTGAAGGACGACGCCGGCGTGACCGTGCCGGACAAGTGCCGCCCGGCCTTCGCACAACGGGTTGCGTTCTCGGTGGCGAAGAAGCAACTGACGAAGATCAAGCAGGAGTGCGAGAAGTTGGCCGGCACCGAGGGCGGGAAGTTCCTCGACTTCTCCGTGCTGGAACAGCAGTTCAAAGCCATTCAGCGGCACCTCGAAGAGTGCCGCCCGGTGCTCGTGTGCACCAAGTGCGGCGGCCGTGGCAAGAACAACCGCTGGGACTGTGCCCGGTGCAAGGGGTCCGGAGTGGTGTGCAAGTTGGTTCAGAAGGCCGAGGCCGAGGCGGCCAAGACGGACGCGCCGGACACCGGCGGGGCCGGTGACGGGGACGCGGGCGAGTGACCGTTGGAAACCACGCGGAGGCCGTGCCGTGCAGCGATCATTGTTCGAGGGGCTGGACGGGGAGGATGCCATCGTGTGTGGCGACATCACCGCCGGCCCCGCTGCGGTGACTCTTGCGGACGCGCGGCCGTACCAGATCGCGTGGCGGGACGACGTGCTGCGGGTGTGGGACGCCACGGCCGCCCCGGCCCTCGGGGTGGCGGCGACCGGGGTGGGCAAGTCGATGGGCTGCGGCCTGCTGGCGCGGGACGTGTTGGACGGTCGGCTCGACGCGCTCGGGCACGAGCGCCGTCTCATAGCCATCGCTCACCGGGCGGTTCTGGTCCGCCAACTGGCGAACGACTTGACGGCCCTGCTGCCGGACAAGCTGGTCGAGGTGGAAATGGGGGACTACCGGGCGACCGCCTCGGCCGACGTGGTGGTAGCGTGCATCGACTCGCTGTCGCTCCCCCGCCGGTTGCGGTACTTTGCCGCCAAGCACTTCGCGGCCGTGCTGTGGGACGAGTGCCACCGATACGGTAAGAAGTCTCCCAAAGTGAAGCGGCTGCTGGAACACTTCGGCCCGAGGGTCCGACACCTCGGCGTTACCGCCACCCCCGACCGCACCGCCCGCGACATGCCGTTCACGGAACTCGCCTTCGATTACCCGATTCACCGGGCGGTCGATGACGGGTGGCTGGTGCCGCCGCACGTCAAATATGAAATCTGCCACGACCTGCAACTGTCTCGGGTGAAGGACGGGGCCGACGGGGACTTTGACGCCGACGCGCTCGGCGAGTTGATGCAGCGGGCCGGCCCGCTGGCGGCCGTCGTGGAAGCGGCCAGGAAGTGGAGCAACTTCCGCAACGCACACGCGGCCGGCCGCCCCACGGTGATAACGTGTGCGCGGGTGGCACACGCGGAGCTAGTCGCCAACTGCCTGAACGAGTGGCACGCGGTGGACGGCGGCGGTAACGCGGCGGTGATCCACTGCGGCCTCAAACCGGACGAGAAGGCCGGCATCCTCCGGGACTTCAAGGCCGGAAAGCTGAGGTATATCACACACTTCGACATGCTCACCGAGGGGTTCGACAGCGACCTGCCGAAAGTGCTCGTGAACGGGCGGCCCACGAAGCGGCGGTGGGTGGTGGGGCAGAGTGCCGGCCGCGTGCTCCGCCCGGCTCGCGGGTGCCGCGCGGCACTGGCGGCCGCGCCGGACGCGGCGGCCCGGCGGGCGGTGATCCGCGCGAGCGACAAGCCGGGGGCGGTGATCGTGGACGTGACGGACGGGGACCACTCGCTGGCCGTGGACGTGCTCAGCGTGCTCGCCGCCTCGGCGTCCGACACCGAGGCGGTACACAAACGGGCGAAGAAGAAAATCTGGAAGCGATCCGAGGCCGGTTTGCCGGCGGACGTGATGGCGGAACTGGCGAAGGCCCGCGAAGAGGAACGGGCCGAGCGGAAGGCCGAGGAACTGAAAAAGTGGTCGGGGGTGCTGGTCGGGGCCACGATGACGACCCGCGCCGGCGACCCGTATGCACCGCCCCCGGTGGCGGGCCGTGGGGCGGCCACGGTCACGAAGCGGATGCCGAGCGCGAAAATGAAGGCCGCCCTGGTGCGGGCCGGCGTGCCGGCCGACGACGTGTCCCGGTACTCGCACTACAAGGCGAAGAAGATGATGCAGGTGGTGAGCGACCGGAGGGACAAGGGGCTGAGTAGCTACCCGCAAATCGCCGCCCTCCGGCGGCTGGGGCTGGACGGAAACGGGATGACATTCGCCGAGGCGTCGGCCGCGCTGGACGCGGCGTACCGGGCCGCCCGGAGCGGTCCCAGACAAGGGGGTGAGGCGTGAGCGTTGCCGATGCGTTCCCGATCTTCATGGGACGGTTGCGGGGGGTGCGGGAGTTCGGTGCCGGGCGCGCCAGGGCGGTGTGCCCGTGTCCACACAGGGAA
This sequence comes from Odonthalia washingtoniensis, assembly GCA_032358235.1. Classification (NCBI taxonomy): domain Eukaryota; phylum Rhodophyta; class Florideophyceae; order Ceramiales; family Rhodomelaceae; genus Odonthalia; species Odonthalia washingtoniensis. The sequence continues at coordinate 23,474 of JAULBU010009835.1, forward strand.
GATTCCGAACTGTGGATCGCGGTCGGCGACCGGGGGCGGCTGGTGGTGCGGTGCTTCCCGCGTCGTAGCGGGGAGGCCGCGTGTAAAGTTGAAGACGTGATCGCGGCCGTGGGGTGCCGGTGGGCGCACCTGTGGCCGGCCGACGAACCGAAACCGCCCACCGGGGGAGCGATACCAGTGAGCAAGAGCCAAGACGGTGAGCAGTTCAAGTTCGATGGTGAGTTCCAGTACTTCGACCCGGACAAGCCGGATAAGAAGGGGCTGCCGACGCTCGTGTTCGCCGTGGTGAAAAAGAAGTACCTGAGCGGGAAAAAGGACTTCCCCACCAAGCGGCCGAACCCGGCGTTCGAGCACCGCAAGGCGGCCAGCCGGGATAATCCGGCGTGGGTGTGGAACCTCGACGGCGTGAAGAAAATCCTGTACCGGCTGCCGGAGCTACGGGAGAAGTTGGCGGCGCGGCGTGACCGCTACGTTTTCATCCCCGAGGGTGAGAAGGACGTGGAGACGGCGCGGCGGATCGGCCTCGTGGCGACGTGCAATCCGGGCGGCGCGGGCAAGTGGTGCGAAGACTACAGTAAAGAGTTGGCCGGGGCGCACGTCGTGATTATCCCGGACGAAGACGAGGTAATGGAGATGCCCGGCCGGCCGGGGTCGTTCGCGTGCCCCGGCATCGACCACGCGCGGCTGGTGGCGGAGTCGGTGCTGCCGCACGCGGCCTCCGTGTCCGTGCTCCGGCTGCCCGGCGTCGGGGCGGGCGGCGACCTCACCGAGTGGCGGGAGAAACAGCCGGTCGGGGACGGTGACTGTTCCCCGCTGGTGACGGAGTTGCTCCGCTCGGCCGTCAAGATTCGGACGGCGGCGGACATCAAACTGATCACCCCCCGCATGGAACCCGTCTGGCCGATTCCGGCCGGCAAAACGCCGGCCTCGGGCGGGAACTGGAAGGGCGAAGAAGCCGGCCTGTTCGACGGGTCCGACGCCGGGCACCCGGCGCAACCAGTTGAGTCCGCCCCGGTGTCTCCGCCCGTCCCGCCCCCGGCGGCCTCGGCCCCGCCGGCCGTCACCCACGACGGCCGCGTGCTCGACGAGTTCGAGGTGGACGCCGACGCGAAGACGGCCGGCTGCCTGTACCGG
>JAULBU010009846.1:0-24593 GCA_032358235.1 Odonthalia washingtoniensis
CCTTGAAACCTCCCTTACGAACGTCTTTTCTTACCACGGCGTTCCATTCTTATTCATATCCATTTTTGCAGAACTGAGAAGTTGTTCAACGTTGCTGTTGATGACAAGACCAGTTGAATATGCGGCAACACAGTGATTGATTGTGATTTTAAACAACATACCAAATGTCTCCAAATTATGCAGTTTGATGCATGCATTACTCTTCACAACACGAGCCCAATATTCATCTCAATTACAGGACTGTATCAGGGATCAATACAATCCATATTTCTTAAAAATACCCATTCCAAGTATGTATGTCATTTTCGGAGCTGTGATGCATCCACATGGATGGAGTCAAAATATAAAAAATTATCCGATAAGCTTTTCATTAAAACATATTGGATAATCTTTTCATTAAAACATTATCGGATAATTTTTTACATTTTCACTGCATTCATGTGGATGGATTTCAAATTCAAAAATATTTACATTTCATTTCCAACTGGAAATTTATAATATGACTCTCTTTTTATTTTACTATTACGTATTTTCATCTCAATCAAACCAGTACAAATGCAACTATGTTACAAAGTCTTTTCCTTTCTCCATTTCATCTTTACGGGAAGAATGCTTTTCAATTACAATTTCCTTACTGAGCTAATAGCGCTCCATTATCTCACCACACTTAATAAAATGTTTCACCATGCTATTTTGTACTACAAGCTAGTGCGTGTAGTGACCGTAAAACTATGTAGTATTAGTAGGAGTAGTAGTAATACTACTACATCTAATATGTACTACAACCACTACTATTACTTCTCATGATGATCAGTAGTAGTGGTAGTACTACTACTACTACATTTCTTTTTCTTGCATTTCTCTCGTAGTTCGCGTCTTGCAACATCATTCCGCATGACTAAATGTACCGTACGTGGAGGGAAAGCTCATTTAAAACAAATAAATTTCATTTACTATAGAAACAATTTCAATCATCTTATTAATAGTAAGATTTATCCATTAAATGCCGATAGATACTACCTTTGGAAATACCATACTACATATGTATATCGTGTTCAATTTCATTTCTGGTCTTGAAGGATTCTATATGTTATATCATGACAACTTTTCATTCTAAATACCCATCCAACAAACAGCTTGTAGTCAAAGTCCTTGTATCTCAAAATAGTTATGATTTATTCCAATATTTTCGTACCAGTGAAACAATCCAAGCAGAACATCGACAATGCAAGAGATCGAACCAATAACGCCGCTCGTACAGAGTTCAATTCCAATGATGATTCTTCGTTTTCGCATTATCTCGACACGCCGTCATCTTGGTTGTACGTTTTCTTATTGCGCAATGGGGACTGATAGTAAAAAATGAAATGGTCTTTAAAAAGATGAGCTTGAACGGCAAATGAGAAGATTGTTGTATGCCCAATTATTGTGGAATGGAGAACGAAAGATTAATTAACTCGGACCAGTTGTGGACGACGAAAATTTGGGATTCCTGATTACTCAATTTTAGTTGTATATTTGCTGCAATATTATTTACATATTAAATTGATTATAAATAATCTTTTTATATATTTGCAACTCCAATCGTTATTCTACTTATATTAATTGATGCACACATTGGCAGATGGTATGGAATAGATTTCAACGCTTTTCGGACACAGTTTACCCTATCGTTGCATGGTATTATACAGTAATATGATCATATTACTGTATGATATGCAAAATCAACAATAAGTTTCCGATTTCGGACATGTGAATCTTTTCCTCCCCTTTCCGTTTTATTTTGGGAATAATACCCTTAATTTTCACCAATTCTGTGGGGTAATGTCCTAATTTTCACTAATGTTTACTGATTCAATGGCTTCATTTTCCTTTTATTCCCAACTTTTGTCGCAGAATTGACACTAGGGAGTCGGAACGGTTTTCCCCCTTCTCACTCATGAATGAAGGAATCATTCACAATTTCTCACAATGGAAGACGTGATTCATCTGAACTCACATGTACTCAACTAACGATTTAACCATTCCAGTACAGCATTTTCAGCCCATGACGAGTTTCAGGTATGTTCAACTTTCTCCTTGCTTTTCACTTTCATCATTGACGAAACATTCTTCCTGTTTTGACCATAATTATATTTCCTTTCCTAACCGTACTTTCTTTCATTCCGAAACAGTATCATACGATCATTTATAACTTCGATCTCAGCATACGATACTATCGGTTCAAACCCCATAATTCATGAAAAGTCGAAAGACGTAGTACAAGGTATGTTCATCTCATTTCTTCTTTTTCCAACCGCTATCAACACTGAATGCTATTAAAAATTTACTAATCACTTCCCACTTTAATATTTCGTACAATCAAATTGTTTAGGTTCATAATATCGAGACATGATGTTATGATCTCAATTTTTATTAGATAAAAACCAAATATTTCATTCATGGTACCCGTACCAAGTGTACGTAATATGAATTCAGTAAGAAGCATTTTCGATTTTGTTTTTTTGCTTACTTTACTATTTGTAGTACTAACAAAAGAATATTTTTCCTTTTCTTTTCAATTTGCAGAAACAGATTCATGATGTTCACAATGTCCTATCACTGATATCAAATATGCTGTATGTAACATTTTCAATTTCGGTCTTGCTACCTACGTTACTACTTTTAGTCTGACTCAGGGAACAATTCTCTTTTCATTGATTGAAATAACCGTTCTTTTCATTTTTTCACCTTACTAAACTATTCTCTACACATTTTATCATATCTTTGTGCGTTTATATATATTTTTGCATATAACGATATGTATATCATTGTTATAATGATATAGAAATAGGCATATAATGTATACCATATCGTTACATGAAAAATATATATATGCGTAATGCATATCAATGCATATTTTAATAAATAGTTCTTCTTTTTATAGCATATACACTGTACTTTAAATTTTACATATTGCACCTGTTCCCAGTTTCAAACGTAGATTACATCAACAAAATTTTCTATTTGCACAGATTCCTATATACAATCTCTACATGTCTCTACATAATTTGCAGATTTTGGGCAAGTTTGTATAGAGCGTTCTGGACTTCTTGCAGATAACGTTTCATTTCACATTCATAAAAATACAGTGTAATAATGTACAAGTCAATGAAATAATTCACGTAACTACTGTATCCGGAGATTCGTCATTGACAAATCATCCACTGTTCTACATAAATTTTTGGCCCATTGTGTACTACACATACAGGTTACTACATATTTTGAATAAACTTTGTAATGGTGTATTGCACAATTATGCATGTTACGTATGATTTATATGATTGTGTGCTGGACGTTCGTTCATTTTTTGAAGATTCTTCTTAAGGAAAACTACACTGTACTGCAAGGAGAGGGACCATAGAGAGTAAAAACCATACAGTAGATTGCACGTACTGCGTTATACAAACCACGTAAACTACGACATCATACACAATCAACAGTTTCTGGCCCATGCTACATTAACGATACTGAGAACTTAGTAATGAATTTTCTAGTTGAACTGCCTTTTCTCCCGTACATCGCGGTTTGACGTTCTAGATCCCCCATTCAATACATTCGAATTCCAATGAAATAGTGAATGTTTGCATGCATTGAAAAACTGCGGTGAATTAAAGGCTAAATCCTTTTTCGAAGACACTGACTAGCAGACCCTGTATCAGCTCTCCATTCGGCCACCGCTCGAGACACAAAAGGTACAATTCTCTTGGTACCACATGATTTCGTATCCCAAATAATTCAACTATGGATGATGTTGCAGTTCACATTGACGTTTTCAGGGTTAATTTTCCTGCTCTAATCGGCCTCGACATTCTCGACAAAAATCAATTCATGATAAACAATGTACATCGCAGGTAGGCAAAACGTTGTCAAGTTTTGGAAAATGGAACCACCTACTGTTTATAATATTGGTATCTGCCATTATTTCGCAGCACATCATCACATATATTTACTTCCGTCCTCCGTCATCAGTCTATCAATATCAGCTGCACTAAAACCGAACTAAGTAGACTTCACAGACAGTTCTTTCATCCATCCCCTCTCAGGCTATTCAACCAACTAAAATAAACTAACCCATCGGATACGGACCTCGAAACTTTATAAACATGTCATGACATATCATCGACATGTTATCCATGTAAACGGATCACCTTGGTACCATTAGGGTTTAAAGTTCACTTCAGATCCAACTCAACTCGTTTTACTGAAAGGATATTTATAGATATATTCTATATATTGGACAATAATTCAATTCATCCAATCCATCACACTATCTATGAAAGAACGCATTTTATCGCCGTAATACGATCTAACAATATGGAGACAAGAACCATATGGGATGCACTAATAAAGTGCTCGACGCGACATACCCCGGACTCCCTAACCGGAGTATTGGAGATGAAGGCTCTAATTTTGGACTCTCTGTCATACGACTAGCTGCCTTGAACTACATACAATTCGTGCTAACTGGAATGGAAGAAAACAATGGTCTCTTCATTGTAGAAAGATACCACACTCACATGCGATGAACCGTCAAGAATATCATGCTTGACTTTACCAAAGCATAATTCGTTTCTTTTATTAGCATTTGAAGTCAAGGCGATGAACTTCACTACTGGTCCAGATAACCTAGTACAGTCATCTACCCTTTTTGGAGAACTACCTCGAACAAACATGCCAATCGATTAGGGTAGAAGGATGACCGATGAAAGGGACAATCTAGCTGAACTACTCAGAACAAAAACTGAGAATCTACCTTGATAAAATGACGATAAAACAAGATCTTACCTCATATGTTCCGGCAGCAACTGATAAAAATTACAATAATGGTGCTCAAGTGCTTTTATGGTTGGAAAAAGGACGTTCAAAGAAAAATTGTGAATAATGTCGAAAAAAAACCGGTAGGCGAAGCTAACCCATCAGATCTTTCTAAATTCAGGCATTACAGGAAACAACTCAATAAGTGAATAAGTCAGATAATTATGAAAATGTTTAATATACTGTAGCCGCTCTTCGTTGAAGTGCGGGATTGCCCGTTACCCTACTACAGCTTAACCATCTGTATCATCTTTACTGACTCTCAGCGCGAGCAGAGGAGCTGTTCATTAATACGGATGATTGAACATGGAATCAACTCATTTTCTGAAACGTGTAACATGATGTTGCTGTTAGCTTAAGCTAAATTTGATAATTTACATTAGGAATTCGAACCTAGTTCTGACAGATAAACACACGTGTATCTGTACACGAGATGAATGAACGGTGGTTGGACGCAGTACGGTACAGCACGTCTGGCCATAGTGGGCGGGATATGTAACCTACTGTATAGTAGTAAAACATCGTAGGCTGTAAGTATGACTTGTCTCATGCTATATTGGCATAGTAAAAAAACTATCGTCCTTGTTTTCTCTCTTAAACGTTGGCGTTTCACGCCATTGCCATTTCCCTTGTTTGGGTTCAGACCCAACCACTGCTCACCTTGTTTCACGTTTATCGCTACCGCCTTCATCATGTGTCATCATCATGATCATTAAAATCGTCGTGAATATCATCATCGTGAATATCATCATGTCATCGTCAGCCTCATCTTCTTATTTATCATCCTCAACATCATCCCCAACATCCATCAGTCTTCATCATCAGCTTCATCTTTCAACATCACTCACCGTATTCCGAAATCATCATCTTCTCATCATTCCATCTTCATCGACCTGCTCACCGTTTAACTATCGCACGAATGGTTTCCTCGAATTGTATTCAATAAATAACGCGGACCCTACACGGTTCATTCATTCGAACGGAAAGGAAAACTGGTACACATTTTCGATTCCCCCAACTGTAAGCCATTCCCCTATACGTCACCAATCAAACAATACTTACTTCCCAGTAGTTTCTCCCCCTTCTTTTTCACAGACCTAAATAGCTCCTCGTGATTTACTTACCCAAAACTCGATGGCGACATTTTCCTTACTGAGATATGATCACAGAAAGATCCGCGTAGCCACACTAAGGAACTGATGAAAGGAAGGGGGTGATAATTCAAGTATCATCGATTGCAGATCGTTCAAAATAAACCTCCGAGAAGACATACCTGAGAATTTTAACATTCTTCCCGTAAAATTTGTCCTGAGTCTGAAGGCTACGGAATATGAGACCATGGAGAACAAAGTCAATTTGTTAATTAGCGGAAATTGGGATAAATTAAAAGACCTGATGGTCTATTCATCCGAAACTCTGCAACGAAAGTTAATCCGAAAATTACTTGCACTAGATTTTGCATTCGTTTCCGACATTTGAAAAGCTGATGTCACACAGGCTCACATGTAATTCTCGATACCCATAAACTGAGACCTTTCTTTGATTTTTGTTTTCCAGAATTGGATCGTACCCCTCTACAATGAATTTAGGGCTTACCCCCTCTACGGACCGTGAGAGTCCGAAAATTCATAGTACCATACGCTCCACGATCATAAAAAAAGTACATGAACATGTAACACCTGGATAGCGACTCTCCTGTCCACTTCAAGTTTCTAGAAAAAATACTTTATGAAATGTCTGGAACGTACGTATACAATCTACTCAGAGCAGATGATAAATCTTTCAAACAACTCTCTAAACTCACAGAAATAAAATGGACGTGAAATCTTCCGAATCACTACCTTGTTAGTTTTCAGGCTTCAGACTCCAACGTTCAGAATGCGATACAATTGAACAAACCCAACACCATTACCTTTCGAAACTTCAAGAACTCGGACCCACCGCGAATTTTACTAACTTTTGTTCTATGCGTATGATTGTAGCGTGGTTATCACACACGCGTCCCTACTGTTTTTCTGTAAACTCCCGACTCGCGCAGGTCATCGAATCAAACTTTATCAAATCACTAACCACGTTATCATCATCCTCAACAAGGCTGTGAATTACGAAAACCGATATAATATCTCAATCCTCTTCCACAATCTGAATAAACATTAGATCAAAGAAATTGGCTACGGAGACACCTCTTTTCTAGACAATACTGAACTTTCTTAATAATTGGGGTACGGGGTACTACTTTGTGATAAAACTTATAATGTGGTTCTGCTGAGCTTCAGATAGAACAAAGCCAAAATTCTTTGTCGATCTGCAATTGCCGCTGAAGTCATTGCCTCCAACGACCAATTTCATGCTTTCTTCGCAATCACAGAACAACTTTCAACTCTGAAAAGCCTTTAAGTCCAAGTCCAACATCTCACTGATCATAAATAACTTTTTGATATAATCAGAAAGGTTTCAAGAACGTCTGAAAACCGTTTGATGGTGCACACACCCGCCTCCCGTCAAGGTTTTAGATCTGGTCAAATATCAAACATAGGCTTGGACAGTTCCGAGTACAATATTGCGGATGGCTTCGCAAAACCTATGGCATAAGACTGTCTTCGCAATATTCTCTAAACTGGAACACTAACTATAGCCCCGACTCAGTGAATAATTAAGAACTACAGCATCATGCTCTAAATATCGCTCTCACCCTCCTATTATTTTAACAGCTTTTATAGTAAAATATTCAGTATCATAACCTCTTATATCAAGTAAAATACTAAATACTACTACTCATATTACAACTGACATGAAATATCACCTCAACATACTAATGAATCAACTTCCGTCATAATTATTACAAGATAATAATATGAAATTACTTCATATTAGAAAGAAATTAGTTTACGCCAGTGCTCCGATATCAAGGTGCTCAAAACAAAAATGGGAGGAGTTCGAAAAAGACAAAAATAATTACGAATCAATCTAGGCTTCAGGCTACAGTTTAGCGGCCAAACTTGACCTACCATAATTAGTGTCTAATTACAGCAGTACATTGACTCTGTCCGAATCAAAGCTATTGTACATCCTGTAATCCATGGCTTACACAAACAGTCTAGGCAAGTAAACGGAAGACACACGTGGAGAACACAAGCTTACGTAGAATTTATCAACAGAACTACTGTCTGGTATTCGTGCTTCCCGTTCTTCTCCTCCTCTTCATAAGAACGCCATTCAACACCTTTCCATATATCCACTTTTACTTCTTCTTACTTATTTATACTAATAATAAATCCTGTTTATAATAGTCACCTGCCGTTGTATTCACCTGGGACACTTAGTTTCTGAGTTCAAACGACGATAGATTCAACCTTTCGCGTCGTTTTCTTTCCGATCTGCGTCTTACGTCCACCTGATACTACTGTTATTTTACCTCTTTTCGATCTCGTGTACTAAAACTGTTACCCAATTATTCATCTATTTTAGATCGAGCTTAGATCCCTCTAACTCATTCCAGTACATCCGCCACGTTGCCACTACCCCCTTCATCCAAATACACCACGGTCAACACGTCGCACGAGAAAACCACAAAGCACTGATTGTAATCGCTTCAATCTCCAGAGGCTACTGGCTCCGGTATAGTTTAACAAGAAGAGCTCTATACCAGCATCTATTAATCAAGAATAAAATCATGTTGACAGTAATCGTGGAGAGTATACATGCTCTGTGTGAAATATGCCAGGACACGGGCCCACTGGTGCTTCGATAATACAAACCGTGACCAGAAAGGTCCTCGTGGTGGCAAAATGTGTGCCGTAGAAGTCACTTGTGGGACTCGTCGAAAACTGGAGGGATCAACAGTCAATGTTGCCTTAGAAAACGATGATGGCGTAGGATGAAATGAATATAGCTCCGGATATTACTCCAATTCGGAAGATGTCCATGTGGTAGACAAAGTAGGGAGCGAGGATGAGGAGGATTTGATGGCAGCTAAGAGTAGATAGGATTGTCATCCACTCCCAAAACAACCTTGGTATGAAAGAATTGCTCGGATCTATTACCTACTTAGCTCAAGGCTTGCGTCCCAAACTACGTTGAAAAGGTAGTACCACGCCGTCGTCCACCGGTAAAAAGGAAGTTCAGGAAGAAGGAAACAACTCGAAAGAACGATTTCTCGTCTTATTCCTCTAATTCCGACGTCGTAACGGAGTTTCTAAATTCATCATCCGGAATCTCGTTTGGAAAATTGATCTGTGGAGATGCAGAAGAAGTCGAAAAGTAGATAAATATCCTGCTATCCGGATGTGGTGATTTGAATGTCAGCACCGGTAGCGAGGAGAAATCCGAAAGACTAGATAGTGGTATACGCAAATTGAAGTGGTTGAGCTGAAAGTTTGTGACGTCGATTCCATCGCGTTGCTCGATTCCGGTTCCATTCCAAATGGCCTATCTTCTATCTTGGTAGACAGGATCTCCATTATTCCACAAAACATACTGGAGAATCACCCGGGTTACTGGAGCTTGTTGCTCCGTCGTCACTGTCCTCCAGAATGTCCGAACAACCTTGATCCAATGCACTGTCCGGTTGAATTGCTTCTTATTTGGCGGAGCGCCAATGGATCTGATTATCGGAGACCCCTCGATGAGGAATGTGAAGGGAATTATTGATCTAGGACACCGACAGCCTGAGTTCACGACTGACCGAAAAGAGACGACCATCATTTTATTTACATTTTAAAAAAGAATTAGGACCTTGTGGAAGCAAATCATTGTGCAGACTTAACCTCCGCTATATCAGCAGTTCAATACATTTTTTCCTCCGAGCCGGAAGGAAGATTGGTGATTAGCATTAGGGATAACTTTGACGATTCGTCCCCACCACAAGGTGATGATGACGACGTAACGGAGAACATGATTATATGCCGTATACCACGGCGTGTATTTGTGGACAAAAAACTCCATCATTTAGGGAAAGAAGTTTCCATACCAATTAGCGACTTAATCCAGAAATTTGGATGCGTAGCAGAGGCCCTCTACGACATTAGACCAGAAGATACTCCCGTAGAATATGAATTTAAAGTTTACGAAAACGAGCCGATCCACAAAAAGAGTAGGAGACTTCCCTCCAATTACAACCAGGTAGTCTGCGAAGAGTTACACAATATGTTTAGGGGATGTATCATAACCCCACCATCCTCAGCGTGGTATTTTCGTGTTCATAGCGAAAAAAAAGATGGGAAACCCCTAATCTTCGTAAATTACAGACGGTTGAACAAAAACATGAAGGCTGACTGTTGGCCCATCCCAAAACTGGAAGAATTTTTCGGAGACTCGGAATGGTCCGGTGTACTCTCCACGCTTGACCTGTTCTTGGGGTGCTGACAGATACTAACTGAAGTGGAATGCAAGAAGAAGACCACCTTTGCGTGTCATTTCTGTGCTTACCACCTAGAAGTGATACCCTCCGGTCTTATGAAGGCAACTTCGACCTTCCAAAGAATTATGGATCGAATTCTATTGGGGATACCATTTGTTCGAGTATATCTGGACAACTTCGTACTATTTTTCAAAAACACGGTGGAACACTTGCAACACTTTAAAACCACTATAGATCGTGCGATACTCCACGTTCTCAAACTTAAGATCGGCAAGTGCCACTTAGCGCAGCCACGAGTTGAACTACTTGTTCATATAGGCGAGGCAGTGGGTACCTTGCTCGGTCTGAAGATGTTGGGAGAGATTGCGAGCTTCTCAGCTCGTGATTCAACATCATATCTTCGAAGCTTCCTGAGGCTATTCGGATACCATCCGCACTTCATCAAAGAGTTCGCCGATATATAGGCGCCCCTCCATGAGCTCACTTGTAAGAACTGCACGTTCGTTTTTTAATAAAGAACATGTGTAGGCAATAGTGGAACTTTAAAAATCTTTCACTCCACTACCAGTAATTGAATTCCCAGGCTTCAACAAGACATTCATCTTAGATACTGATGTTTTGTCAAAACAGGCAGGAACTGTATGAGAGCAGAAGAATATATATGAAAAAATATGCCTCCTACAATTCTCAAACAGGACCATGAGTTCTGGTCAAAAGTTTTAGTAGGAATGATAGAGAGAAGCGCTTGCCGTTATATTGGTCCTCCACAAGTTCCAGCTATACCTTTTGTCCTCCATTCCTTTCAAGTTTATTACCGATCACTAATCCTTGTCGTACACTTTCGAGAAAAATGACGTATACGGAAAACTCGTTCGATGGTTGGAGTTTTTGGTCAGGTATGAGTTATAGATCTTATATCAACCCGTTATTAATAACCAAGCAGCCGATTTTCTGTCTGTAAATGCGAGCAACGCGTACAGCAGGAACATCGGGGACGAAGGTGGTCTGATGTGAGTGTCCGTTGAGAATGACAAAGGCCGCGTATGTGAGGACCTGGAAGACCATTACTTATCGATTGAGAAATTACTGGCTGGGTCTTCTCTGTCTAATTTAGAGCAGGAGGCGTGCCTTCGGTTGAAACAAACCGCAAATAATTTCGTCTTATCGTAGGAGAAGATCTTTCGCAGTTAAAAACCTTGCCCTGTCTTGGTATCCTCTGCAGTAGAAAGGGTTCCTATCCTCCTCTTCTTTCAAGACAACATGAGACACTGGGTCGTGAAAAACATGAAGAAGTTCATCCTTAATCGCTTTTGGTGGTACGGAGTGATTTATGTTTTGACGACATTAGTGAGGTCATGTGAGGACTGTCAAAGACTGCGACCACTTCCAAAGTATATCAACTCCCCATATAGCGCCATTCAAAACCTATCCTAGGAATTCTCAATTAATTTCGCGGGGCGCGGCATAGATTCTGTCGATAAGATGAAATGCATACTGGTATGCATTTAGAACCTGGCATTCTGGCCGATCGGAGTAGCCACCGGTGATGCGGCCTCAAATATTGTTCTTCTATTCGTAGTAAAGGAGATTTTACATTAATTCTGGCTTCCCAAGACAATCATTAGTGACAATGCATCGGAATTCATTTCTAATGTACTGGTGGACTTAATGACGAAGCATTGGATCGGTTGGAAAACGAGTTAGTATATTCTACCATGTCGGATGGACGGGCGGAGCAAATGGTAGGGACGATCAAGAAGAGCTTGGGAAGTTTGATCATTACTAAACCTTCATATTTGCTTTCAGTGACGCAGAAGAAGCTGCACAGATACCGCCGCCGTAGTTTGACGGGCAATGTATCCAGTTCAAATTTGATGTATGGTTCTCAGCCTCGAATCCTGCCATCCGATCCGACAGTGACGGATGGTTCCTCGTCGTTGGCGGATTCTGGAGCTTAAATGATATCCACAATGAAAATGCGAGCACGGAGCACAAAATCTCAAAAGGTGAAGATGGCTAATAAAGATAGAAAGGGAGTTGAAGGATTCAAAGTCGGGGATCTCGTTTTCGTCGCACATGTTCAAGCATTGAACAAGGCATCAAAATGGCCGTCGTTTAAGAGAATTTCTTACGGGCCATGTAAAGTTTTAGGATGCATCGATCATTGTCAAAACGGGCCGTAAGATTGAGGGAGACTGAGCAAAGTCACTCTTAATTACGTTCCGAACTTTTGAAGTTCAAAAATTCTAATGCAATGAAGGGGAAAAGAGATTTAGAACTTGTTTGATCAAATGTGTGTTAGTAGCACCACGATAACTAGAAGCATAAGTGAACCCTTGCCCAGATACTGATTAGTATCATTATGGGAATATAGATCCAAAGACACTTTAATGCCCTTCCTAGGCTCTGTTATCGCAGTCTGGTCAATCAGATGCACGTGGTATCGCCAGGGGATTTACTTGTCTGCTACTTTCATAATTAGGCGAGAAAGTGGGGTGTTGTGCAGTTGAGTCTCCCTTTTCCTTGGTTGTATTACTATTTAGGTGCTACTGGTTCATTTTCTTCAATGAGTTCTGTTCTGCTTATGGTAATGTTTATCTTTCTTCAATCCTTCTTCAATCCCATTGATGATGGCGTTATGTATAAAAGATAAAACTCAAATTTGGAGAATATTAATTTGACACGTGTGATAAATTTGCGGACAGCAGGGCCCAAAATATGAATCGTTCAAATTAGAAAATTTGGATTCTAAACGGAATCGTATTCATACATGGTATTATAAACCTCCTTTTTTCAACGCAGAAAATTGATTAAACAGTTTAGGCATCGTTTTGTCGATGTGGTGAATTGTCTATACGGCATGGGAGTAGTACATTGTAGCGCCTGAGCTTCGTGGGTATAGTCAGTAGTTGTAAATGTAGCCCAGCTGGCTGCTTAGCATGCAACTAAGTGCACAGCGGCTTCACAAGTAAACTTGGGGACTTTATTCTCGCCATCATCATCAAAGTTTGGTCTACAAAATTCACCTTTTTCCTTCGACAAGATCTTGTACTCACCTTTACATTCGCTACAGTGATCACTACTAATTTTCTACAAATGGCAAGGTACGAAAAAAATACGAAACATAACGTTTTTTGTTTTATTACGTTTGTTATTTAGTTTCATTCTTTCTCCTACCCTCTATATTCGAAATGTCTACACATCTGTCTTACTCTAAACCTTCAGCGAAGGCATCAGAAGCATCACACCTATCCATTTGCGTCGAACACCCGACGACTGGAAAAACGGACTCTTCCTCTATACGCGTTTTTTGCGCAGATACGATCAATACGTAAACGAAGTTGCTACTCGCGTGAAACATATTGTCCATGAAAACGTGCGCCTGGTGGACCTAAAATTCTGCGTCGACGTGGAATATCTGAAGTCTGCTTTTGACCTTGGTTTCATTGACGATGTCACTTCGTATTCTACGTTGACCGAAAATATTCTTCGCGAGTACCGTGACGGGAAAGCCAACAATTTAAACAATCAGTGACTAAAAGTAGTGATGTATAGTATAATCACTAATGATACAGTAGTACTATACGCCCAATTGTAGAAATACTATCCTTCCTTATGTACCCTTTCGGTTCAATACCGCTGTCATGCTTCCTTATACGCCTATTATTCCCTTGTTTGGATGTTGGCGAGTTTACTCTCTCTTGTGTTGATTTCCTTCTTATGTCGGCGTTCAGCTAGTTTCTTAATTCTCTTTGTCCTATCTTGTTCACAGTTTTGAACGCCTATTAATCCACTCCCCTCATCCTCATCCCTCCTTTGTTCTACGTAATGCACTTCTCTCATATCCTCCTCCATTGTGCTTCATCATTCACTACTCCTCTTATCCTCCTCCCTTGTGCTCTATCATGAACGGCTTATATTACCTCTCACTTACTCTTTCTCCGTCATCTTCACCCGTTTCCATCAACCAAATGCCCAATCGTCTCCATTAGTATCCCCATCTCTCTCTTCATCCTTCTCTTCTTCCTTGTGAGGTTCTCCCCTTTGGTTCTTGCTATCTGCTTTGTATTCTGCCGTCTTGTCTCTGTTTCCTAACATTGCCCTTCCCTCTATTTCATCTTGTATTGCAGGACCCTGTCATCCCCTACCAAATTAGTCCTGTTAACCCTACTACGGATAAGAGGAGAAATTTGGTGGAAGGTTGTGACAGTACTAGATACTGGTGTCTGCTGCCCTCGCCTGAAAAGGTTCGTATCTCACAAAATGGGTCCCCGCTTTCTAATTAAAAGTACTATTCGGCAACCCTCTTCACGTGCTTGTATCAAGTACTGCACATATCACTCTGGTGTCCATTGACACTCGCCGTCTGGTTACGTACCGTTTCAGGCCGACGTTTCTAGATTAAATGGAGCCACCAACCGATTCTCTCTTATTTCTACTTTCCTATTTTACGGGTTGTTCTTCTTTTCCTTCTTTCCTTCACCACGTATTACATTCAGCTCAACTGTGAGTATTTCTATAAAGGACAGTAAAGCGACTCCATTTCAAAAACAAGAATCTACTGTTTCCGCCGTGCACCTAGGTGGGAACCTTTCAATACAATTGTGCACCAAACTGCGGGTCGTTTTACCTCAAATTACATGATCGATCACTGCACGTTCGGACTTTGTCCTTCTATTCGAACCAAGAATAATCCCGGTGCTTTCCGTATCAGCCAAGATACGGGGTTTCTATCCATTTCGACTCGGCGGCTGCGATATTCTCCACCAGGATCTGTCGATCCAGGTTACTTCTTTTGCAACAGATGACGCTGGTATGGGACTCTTCTTCAATACGGTTATAGGAGCAGTAGGACCTGGATTAGCATGGACCAAATTAATAATTGTAGCTGGAAGATAGTCTTCATGTTTGGATATGCAGAAGTTCAAACGCGGAGTCATTTCAAATTCTGCCATGTTCAGCGAAGTGGGACGATCTCCAGGTTCATATATGTTTACGATTGTATCCAGGTTACCTAATTACCATGTGTCGACCTTTCCTAAGTAACTGGAGTATGAATTTTCAAGCTTCTCAATGCTAATAGGTACTAAGATCCAAGTTCTTGGAGCGTTGATCCATTCTAATTCCAAATAGGAATCATCCGAGATGATGATCACTCATTCCCGTACTTGCGGGAATAGTAATCTATCTTGAAAAATCGAAGTATCATGGAACTGGGAATCCATCCCCAGTACCAGAATCAAGGATAAATCTCTTTACAGAACAAGTGGCCCCTACTGTCTACTTCATGAAACAACTGGTGAGGAATCCCCAACATGATTTCATCGTTAACTGGATCAACCAGTACATTTAGCTATGCTAATGTACCTTACAGGACAATGTTAACGACTTTGGGACTCTTGTGCACCAACTCAGTGAAGTTGATGAGTAAATACTGCCCAATCTTAATATCGAGCTCTCTCACCCTTGCTGACTTCCGGATAGAGTGTACCACAAGTTACATACTGCGGTGCGCATACATTATTACACGCATTCCCGTCAACTCGACTGACATTCAGTCGATATTAATCCTATTTTGGCACAGGAGGACACCCAGGTCGATGGTAAGTTGACCCCTCGGAGAATTTTCGTTTATTGTGCACCCGTTCGCGCGTGGTTGGTAATGCAGAGCCGGTGAGTTGCGGAGGGGAGAGAAGGAGATTTGCCAGAAAGGGTTGGTGGCCAGATATGTTCAGTATTGTGGGCGTAGGTGCACAATACAGTAGATACAGCACTAATACTAAGCTCTGGATTATACAGTAGCATCCTGCAAGGAACTAATGACCATATTGCACACAGTGCTCTCCTCGATACGTGAAAAATATTTAATCCACATCACTCTTACAACTAATTTACCTACTGTCTGTCAGTCCCGGTTAAAATATTCTTCCGTAGGTAAGAATAAGAACTCGCTCCTTTCTCATTCCCATTATCTCCTCACCACGTTTTACTTCCCAAACTAATAAACCCATAGGTTACTAATAGTTCCGGATCGAGTTCAGTCGCTACAATCAATTAAGTCATCCACTTCGCGTAGTCATGAAGCGTCCTCATTTTGCCCTATATTCTGCTTTTCTGTCCGCTTTTTGTGTCACCCAATCCAATCAATACACATCACTTCCCACACACTCGATTCACAATCACACACTACATCTATAATCGACACCACACATTACACCCTTAGTCCACATCATCATCATCATATTACATATGCCACCAAGATAATACTGAGCCACTTGCTTCAACACACTCATTTATTTGTGAAGATTAAAGGGGACCTAAAATCCAGCAACGTGTGCAATATCATCTCTTTACAGCACAAAGCTACCTAAAAGGGTTGATTGTACAACATCTACCGTTTTATTGTAAGACCAACTTTTCACGTACACTACAACAGTATGGGTTTATTCGCAGTGTCGATGTTGTTGGAGGGAAATAGTTGATATTGACCCTGTCGTTGAATATCCTTTTGTACTATAGTTTTTTCCTACAATCTTATCCTAGAGGCTTGACCTTGAGTAGTTGAAGGTTTGAAGAGCTTATAGTGGTTTATGAGGTTTATTGAGATGTTTTGTAGGGGTTCACTACCCCGCGGTTCGTCGTGCGTATGGGATACTGTGAAAGGGTACATATTCCATTTAATTCAATTCTCCTACTTGCGTTCGTCCTATTTTGAGACGGCGAGATCGTGATAGTTCAGATTTGATTTCAGAGTTGTACACCTGCGAGGTACAAAATAGCTACCAGCTTCTTGCTACTTAACGGCGGAGTGCCGGGGATTAGTGGGAAAGAAATGAAAGACGGAAGGACGAGAACAAGTAAGTAAGGAACGAAGATACGTAACACAACTTATTTTATCCCAACAGAAGTCATGTAAAATAATAGCACGAGCATTTATAATATACTCAGTAATATAGGATAATACATGTGTAATATATTTTCTGATTTTCGCCTATTTGAGATAGGAAAGATGCCGTCGGTTGGAAAGAAAATTTACTGGAAAACTTTGACTGGGGAAGTAGCTACTGAAGAAAGAAATAGTGTGATATCTCCAAAAATACTTGGTGCCGCCATAGGAGGAAAGTCCTGGACTAGTTATTCCAATAATTATGCTTCTGGTCTATTGTAGCAGTCAGTGGTAAAGACTTGTTATGTATCAGAATTGTTGAGGATAGGCTGCGAGCCTGGTGAGTCATCACGCAAAATAGTTTGTAACCCATCTTTCTCGATTTCTCCATGGTTACTCAGGGTAGCAACACTAACTATTTGCACTTCCCATTCATTAATCCCCGATTAACAAGCTTCTATTTACCACAGGAGCGCCTTTGCTACTTACCAGGTTCCATTAGGATGGAGATTGACAGGATATGAACGTCTGTTGGATGAATTCGCATTTTCCACTCAATGGAATTATGGGTACAGATGGTGACATTGTTGAAGTAGTTGACGATGTTGACGGAGACAGTGCTGAACGTTTTAGTTCTGAGTACGAAAGAGTTGTGGTAATTCACTGTGTTTTCTCTCAACTGTTGATATATGTAGCAAATCTTTTAACAGGCCGTGCAGTAGGTATTGGTGTTGAATTAATCTCTTTGAGCGGACGGTAGCAATGAAATGATTGTGCGTTCAATGTAAAGAAGAAGAATGATATGAATGTTTGTCAAAGATTGGGTGAATTGAAGACAAGTATTATGAGAAGTGTATTACATATTTCAATCATTCCAACTTTCTCACTGCTAAATACTATTGGCTAGTAGTTTATGACTATCTGAAACTATACTGTGATTCGTTACTAAATGTTCCATCCACATGGACGGGTTAAAAATTCAAATAAAGATCGGATAATTATTCATTCAGATGATTACAGGGTATTTATTTGATTTCAGACCCCGCCCATGTGGATGGAAATTTTTTGCAATGACTATCGGATAATTATTTAAACTTTGACGCCATCCATGTGGATGGTTTCTTCTCTACAATTTCTTCCGTTATTTACCGAGTTTTCTGACGTACTTTCACTTCAAATACATCCGTTCATCACAATTGATCTTCTCAAATGCGTATCATACATATAATTTCACTAATTTAGTTCGCCACTAAATTATTTTCAGCAGGAACTGACAACCTTTCATCCCCTAAATCCCCCCCACCTTTTCCATCTCACTACCTGTAGACGGAAAGACAAGTACATTCCCAATCAACAATTCTCAGCCGTTAGAATGAACCGTTTCAACAGCATATGGATTCCATTGTCCAACAACAGCGTGAGGCACTAAACACGGATAACATCGCTGTACCAACCAATATGCAGAAAAGCAACCTCAACCGAGACATCCTTCTACCTCTAATTGAGATCTTGGAATTAACGAAATTTAAGCAGAATTTCACTGTCCGGTTAATAGATGTCGTTTAGTTCTATAAGTAAGTCTTGAAGAACGCTACTCCCGAATCGGACAGGAAATTGTCGCCATTCTTAAGGAGAAGGTGACGCTGAAGAATGTTTCCCCTTTACGGATGACTAGTAGCCTTCTTCCGAGACAGTGACTGAACGGGAGAACGCTTTATTGGTTTTCGCCAGTACTTAACAGATGAGGAAGATACTACGCACCGAATTGTCATTTGGGGCTTTTGCAGCGAAAGACTAAAACATCCTGCAATGTTTCAACATTTCGTTAAAATACTTCAACATATAATATCACTTTCTCAACGGTTCAAGTTACCTTCAAATCGTCGTTGGATGTTCAGATGTGGAAGTTGGCCGAAGGAACTCAACTGTTGCAACATGCATGTTCTCAACTCCTTCGACATTTGAATTCACCTTTTCATTTAATGTATTATGTATGGACTGGGCATAAACTAAACACTAAGACAGTCATGAAATAGTGCATGTAAAGAATATTACAGCCGGCGGTTCCAGAATTGGTGCTTGCGTTCTAAACTTGATGAAATCGTGAACTTTGCAACTTAAAAAATGTGGTTTCACATATCTCGCATCAGCATTATGTTCTTACATCTTCTTTGATGTATCTTGTTGGAAATATTAATTTCGGAAGGACCTTTCTAAACATTTTTCGCACGGAATGAACAACAGAAATCGTTTCTTCTGCGAAAATTTTCGCTCTTCCCGTTGTAGAATATGAATCGAGTTGTTTGGTTTAGATCATAACAAGAAGATGATGCTATGCGATATATAGCACGTTTATTTCTTTCGACTCTATCTGAAATGTTGTTGGATGATAGGTTCGATGAACTGGGTGACAAAGAATTGATTCAATGGGAACCTTTTACTCAATACCTCATAAGTTCTAACAATGCGGTTATTCGTGGTGATACAACATTTATAGACCCGCTAAATAATACCGATGGTATAAACTCTTTAGCCCATGCTACCTCCTTCAATTCGCGGCTTAATTTACTTTCTAATTTTTGTCCTTTGCAGAGGCATTCAACAAAAACTCCTGTCATTTAAATGACAAAAGGTAGTGATGTTAGTTACAGAAAAGATGATGAGAAAGAAAAGGAAAAGGGTGTTGAAGACCACGATTCAGATTTTGGGCAAATGAACCGGAGAAGGAAATCAGCTACAACAGCTAGCTTCAAAAGGTAATACTAAGACATCAGCAACCAACAACGCGATCTACTACTAGAAGGATGAGGGGACGTACAACTAGTATGCAATAGCTACTCCCACTAAATAATGTTCAGCCTGAATCATTGTTGGACTTAGGGACAGCTGGTATATAAGTAATGGAACATTGAAAATAATATGGAGTCCGTTTGCAAGTTTTACGATGTACCGCTCAATGGTTTATTGGAAACTCATTCCACATAGGTCGGTGGTACATTTCATGGTAAGGAATAATTGGTAATAAATGACCGCACGTATACATTTAAAACAGCTCACGGTCAGAAAAATTTCGAACATGACCGTTTTGATGAGAACTACATGAAATAACTGATTATGATGATGAATGATGTCGTCGCACCAGGTGCCCACATACATACGTTTTATAGCTTTCTACAATTTCACTGTTGGTATAGAAATTTGATTGCAAGGCACGAAAGTGATAACAAAGATAGTGATGACAGTGCTGATGGCCAAATTTCTCCAGTTTGCCATGAAGATACTTTTTTTCGGGCATGCATCATTTATAATCTTACATTATTTTACGAAGACACTGACCTCACAAAATTTGAATCGGTCGCAACAACTTGTACTATCCAGAGGGAGATCTTCTGAATATTTACGCATAAAAAGTAAGAAATATTCGTGAATAAGTTGGTCCCTATTATCAATTGATTCTACCAATATTCTAATTAATCAAAGAATGTGATTTCGACCGTTATCACTCTGGATCCGACATTTTACTATAATGGTTACGAAAATATTTGTCGGCCATACAACTTATTACTCATACTAGACAGATTTTTGGGCTCATTAAAAACGACATTCTATGTCATGCAAATACAATAAGAAGAAAAGATAGCACACTATGAGACAAGAAACAAAAGGAAACAGTTCTCAGAACCACACGGACAGATTCGACACCCATTACAAAGGACCTGACTTGGAAGAGTGTTCAGGTATGAGCCGGACTGTGCGCTTCCTGATGATCAACGTCGCTTTGCACCTTCCGAAAAGGTTCCTGATGTAAAAGTTACAGCGAATCATGTGGTAACTTTATCAGAAGAAATTGGAATTATCGCTGTAAGTATGGTAATCTGGATGCTTCCATAAGATATGTTTAGAGCAGATTTTGTTCTTAACGACATACATGATTTGAATAAATGCATATCATTTGAAGGAAGACAGTGGATCGCAGTCTAATCGATGAAAGAGTTCAAAAATGGGGGAAGCATACAACATTGCGTCAGACGACAATAGAAAAGCTTTCCTATACAAAAAATACGCCATCGATGTGTTACGTACACAAATGAATGTCGCTAGTGACAAATATATTAAATTTAGACCTTGTTTCAAATTGGTTGACCGTGATTATATCTCACATCTTCTGCACTCCGATTTCTTTGCACAGTTGTACATGTCCTATCTATTACGGCCTTCACCATATTATATATGACGACGGTGACACGGAATCACTGAAATTAGATAAAAATAAATGGCATAAAACTGACAGGCTTAACTGCCCACCTCAACTTGATAGACACAAGAATTAGTCGGAATAAAGCTTGAGTCCAGTGACGCTTTCTGGACTGATTTTCCGCTGGACCGAACAAATAATCCATCCTTGAAAATATGCTAGAAATCTTTGGTAACAAATCGTCAATGTGATACCACGCCGAACTAGGGCTATTTTGCATCACCATCTTGAATGTTTCATAAAACATTTCTTAATTAAGTGAAATATGACTGAAGACATAGAAATTATGAAAAAGATATCTGTCATACATAAATAAGCTCTATAATATACTCTAATATCATCGTCAGTGTCTTCAGAAAAGAATGTTTCCTTCCATTCACCACAGTTTCCGAATGGATGAAAACATTCACTATTCTATTGGAATTTGAATGTATTGAATGGAGGAACTGGGACCTCAAACTGCGGTGTACGGAAAAAAGGCAGTTCAACTAGAAAATAAACTACTAAATTCTCATTATCGTTAATGTAGCATCGACCAGAAACTGTTGATTGTGTTTGATGCCGTAGTTTACCTGATTTGTATACTGCAGTACGTGCAGTATACTGTATGTTTTCTACCCTGTATGGTTGCTTTCCTCACAGTACAGAGTAGTTTAAATTAAAAAATATCTTCAAAAAATGAACGAAAGTGCAGCACACCATCATATAAATCATACGTAAAATGAAGCATTGTGCAGTAAACCATTACACCGTTTAATCAAAATATTTAGTAACCTGTATTTGTACTACACAATGGGCCTACATTTTATGGAGAACAGTGAATGATTTGTCAATTACAAATATCCAGATACAGTAGTTACGTAAATGATTTCAGTGACTTGTACATTCATACACTGTATTTTTATTAATGAACTGAAAATATATCTGAAAGAAAAGCAGAACTTTCTATGCAAAGTCGCCCAAAACATGCAAATTATGTAGAGACGGGTAGTATAACTGCATAGAAATATGCGGAAATCCACGATTTTGTGTATGTAATCTAGGTTTGAAACTCGGAACAGGTGCAATATGGAAAATTTAAAGTACAGTGTATATGCTAAAAATTGAGATATATTTATTAAATTATGCATTTATATGCATACATATAATGACATACAAATAGGAATATATTTATTACCATATCTTTATATGCAAAAAATATATAAACGCACAAAGATATGATAAAATGTGTAGAGAATAGTTTAGTAAGGTAAAAAATGAAATGAACTGTTATTTCAATTAATCAAAAGGGAAAAGAAAAATGTTCTCTGCGTCATACTAAAAGTAGTAAGGTAAGTGAGAAGACCGAAATTGAAAATGTTACATACCGCATATCATATTTCAGAAACAAAGGAAAAAGAAAAATGTTCCTTCGCTAATACTACAAATAGTGAAGTAAGCAACAAGAACAATCTTGAAAATTCTACTTACCAAAGACATATTATGCAAACCAGGTACGGGTACCATAAATGAAGTATTCGGTTGTTATCCAATAGAACTTAAGATCGTAACATCATGTCTCGATGTAATGAACCTAAACAATATGATTCTATGAAATATAACAGTGGGAAGTGATTAGTAAATTTGTAATAGAATTCAGTGTTCATAGCGGTTGGAAAAACATGAAATGAAATGAACATACCTCGTACTACGTCTTTCGGCTTTTCATGAATTATGAGGTTTGAACCAATAGTATCGGATGCGGAGATCGAAGTCGTAAATGATCGCATGAAACTGTTTCGGAATAAAAGAAAGGAGGGTTAGGAGAGGGAATATGATGATGGTCAAAACAGGAGGAACGTTTCGTCAATGATGAAAGTGAAAAGCAAGGAGAAGGCTAAACATACCTGAAACGCGTCGTGGGCTCGATATGTTGTACTGCTATGGTTGAATTGTTAGTTACGTACATGTGAGCTCAGATGACTCACGTCTTCCATTGTCCGAATGTGTGAACGGTTCCTTTATTCATTAGTGAAAAGGAGAAAACCGTTCCGACTCCCTAGTGTGAATTATGCGCCAAAAGTTTCAAATAAAAGAAAAATGAAGCCACTGCAGCAGTAAAAGTTACTGAAAATTAGGACATTACAGCACAGAATCGGTGGGAATTCAGGGTATTATTCCCAAAATTAAGCAGAAAGGGAAGGAAAAGATTCACACGTACGAAATCGGAAACTTGTTGCTTTTTTTCAAATCATACAGTAATATGACCATATTACTGTATGATAGCATGCAGAGATAGGGTTAACAGTGTCCGAAAATCTTTGAATTTCATTCCGTGCCATCTGCCAATGTGCAATAATTGAAATAATATGAATAACAATTAGAGTTGCAAATATATAAAAAGATTATTTATAATCAATTTAATACGCAAATATTATTGCTGCAAGTATACAACTAGAATTCAGTACTAAGGAATCCCAAATTTTTCGTCGTCCACAACTGTTCCGAGTCAATTGACGTTTTGTTCTCAATTCCACAATAATTGGGCCTACAAGGGACCATTCCATTGTTTTTTACTATCAGTGCCCATTGAGTAAAACGGAAAATGAGCATCCAAGATGACGGCGTGTAGTGATCATGCAAAAACGAGTAATCATCATTGGAATTGGACTCTGTACGAGTGGAGATATTGGTTTGATCTCTTTCAGTGTCGCTGTGCTTCTTGGAGGGTTTCTTTGGTACGAAACCAGTCGAATATATCATAACAATTTTGAGAGACAAGGACTTTGATTGCAAGCTGTTTGTTGGACGGGAATTAAGTATGAAAAGTTGTCATGATATAACATCTAGAATCCTTCAGGACCAGGAAGGAAAGTGAACACAATATACGTATGTATGATGTTATTGACAAGGAAAGTAGTACCTATTGGCATGTAATAAATAAATCTTACTATTAATAAGATGATTGAAATTGTTGTTATAGTCAATGGAATTTATTTGTTCCAAATGATCTTTCCCTTCACGTACGGTACATTCCGTCGTGCAGAATGGTGTTGCAAGACGTAATCTACAAGAGAAATGTAAGAAAAAGAAATGTAGTAGTAGTAATACTATTAGTACTACTAATACTACTACTGATCATCATGTTCAGTAATAGTAGTAGGTGTAGTACATATTAGATCTACTACTACTACTACTACTACTACTACTACTACTACTACTACTACTACTACTACTACTACTACTACTACTACTAC
>JAULBU010009857.1:0-24592 GCA_032358235.1 Odonthalia washingtoniensis
GTATGAGCACTAAAGAAACCCCCCGAATGCTTATAGGGACTCCAGTTGCAAGACAGACCGTTTAACGAATTGTATACTGACTCATTAGTGTAGTATTAACGTACTTTCAAATTACCTCGTGGGTATTCGACCGGCACAGGTTGTTGTTTCGATTCTTCTCTGTCAGCGGAGTGTTGTAATGAAGAAAAATGTGAAGTCAAATCTGATTTTGAATCCGCGAAAACAAGAATAAGTTCCTTTTCCCGGCTTCATTTTATAGGTAAAACTCAAATAATCAAACAGCGTAGAAAATGCATTCCAACAAAGCATTACGATAATCTCAATCACTCTTATGCATAAATCTACAATGTATGTACTCAAATAGTGTAGGCTACTTTCACACTCCCTACAGTTTTAAATTACCATCTTAAAAATCCCCTATCCACCTCAAAATCATTGCTAGCTTCCGCTCTTATAGGGAATATCTAGTTAAGAGGCGATGAACACGAATAGAATTGTAATATTTTTTGTAAACCAGCGTACATACAGTCCGTTAGAACAGGTATGTATACATTGAGCGAAAATTTGAATTGTCAGATTCAATTTTAATATTAAAACGCCGAGCATGCACTGGTTCATTTTCATGATGTGTACATTACGCAACATTTGAACCAATAAAAAAGAATGTACATATCACCAACCGGAATAATGTGATGGGAGGAAACGGGAAATGGACATACTGTGGTAACAGTTCACAATTTGCTGTGGTGACGATGGGAGGAATGTTGGTCAAATCACTGTAAGTTGTCGAGAACAAAGTAAAAAGTACAGTTGTGAATTGTGGTAAAAATTCGTGGTGGAATGTGATTGGGCCATCACTTTCTCATGGCTGTTTGCATGTTAACAGAAGTAGGGGTATGAGCAGACGAATCCGTGGAATTGCGAATTTTGTGTGAAGTATGGATTCGAAACCTGCCATGTACTTGAGCCGATGTGGAATCGAATGTTTAAAACATGAATTCGAAAGATGGTGAAAGCGCAATGTCCGTTTCTATCGGAGGGTGTAGCAAGGTAAAAAAAGTGGACGGTTGGTGAACGTACAAGGCGGCGACAGAAGCAACTACTGGAAGCGGTGATTGAAATGCAGAGAAAATAGGACATAAGCATTACCAAAACAGGAAAAGAAATTGGAAAAGAAGACTAAGAAGAAGAAGTGCTGCCTCTTGCGGAAAGGGATAGTTGTGATTATTTGCATGAATTCAGAAACCGAGACGGAGTCGGATTTATATTCCAGTATGAGGTGTGTACCGATTGAAATTCAAGAAAATGTTCAGAATAACTAAACAATTGTTCAATCGGTTGAAAAGAGAATTGGTTCAAGTTACGCTCCGATGTTTGGGAAACATCAGCAAGCAGTGAGGGAAGTTGCGACATAACTACGGAGACAGGATGAATGAAAGCGTTGTCAGAAATGAATCAGAAAAGTATACAGCCGTTCGGTTTGATAGGGATGTTATGGAATGCATTGAGATTAGAAAATATGTGGTAGAATTATGTATGTATTTGGTAGAAGTATATGGTGATATATTCTTAACTTGAAGACCATATTAGGATGAAGTAATGGGCATAGAAAAATCTTTCGGGAGGAAGGGGTTTCCTGGATGCACTGGATTTTTAGAGTGTGTAAAATTTTCTGAAAGGGAATCATACCGCAACGGTAAATGTAATGTAACAAAAATGAACGATGTACAAGTTAATGCCCAGGTATGGCTAGACATGGATTTGTACGACGCAGCCATCGGGAAGTAGTGCAAGCGCAAGAAACATGTTGATATCATCTTCTTTACTGAAAGATGTATTCGGTACGGAGATTTAACTTCGCCATGATACTGGGTATACTGTGATAGCGTCAAGTACCAGAAGATATTTGGTATAATTTCTGGTAGAAGGGACTTATCCAATGTGTGCTATATTTATTGAAGCTGACCCTAAGGAAAATACTTTGCGGGGAAGATGAACTGTGATGTAGTGCAATGTGCTCTAGAGAGGAGCGAATGGAGCACTAAAGGGAGTTCGCGACCCTTCGTTCCAAGTAGCTCGTTTTGGTGCTATTCACCAAAAAGGGGAGGGAGAGATCGTATTGTAACAGGTGGCGGTAGATGGATGAGGAGCGTATTGATCTTAACGCGCTTGCAAGGCGGTGGATGTGAATAAGACGTGGGTTTAGTCGGACAAAGAAACGCACTTGTAAAGTGTGGTTGAGCGGCTCTCGAAAGAGAGATTGAGGTACTATCATAGCCGAAACCGATTTCGTTATGGTCGACGAAATGCAAGTTTAGGGGTTAGGTTCAGACTCGAAGTTGCTTCTCTTTATTAGAATTAAAAAGGACGTGAGGTCGAAGTCCCTTTAAGTAGGATCCACCTGCCGGCCAAACGGCGGGTGGAGGGGCGTACTATAAATGTCGGACAGTCAGTCAGTGTATACTGTACACTGACTTCGAAAAACACGTGGCGGAGGGGTCAATTTCTCGAGCGCGTGAAAAGACAGAGAGAGTGACCTAACGTCACACTAGTGTCACGTTTTTGTGACAAGATGTGGAATTAGTCACGATTCAGTACGCGTACTGTAGGTGCTACTCTCGAGCTCAAAAATGTCTAACAAGTTTTACAATGAAATGCACTACACGACCCTCTTCAAGAGCCAGCCATCATGTGTCGGCCCCAAAATGGTTATATTGACCATTACTTCATTCTAATCCTTGAAGTTGTTCTAGCGACTTCGGGTAAGTTGACCGATTTTCCGTTCGTTCACGTCTTGTCATCCTTTCCGTCATTCGACTGTCATTAATTACCGGAGTTTGTCCGTACGTTTTGTTACTAAATAACCACGAGTGGGGTTGATATTCTCACTGACCTTGTAGAGTCAGTAGTTACAACCACTTCAAAACTAGCGGAAAAGTTTTACCGATTTTCTTTCTTTTTTGATTTCCTCTCCTGGTTTAGAGTTTGAAGGTGTTGTATATCCACTTAGTAGAGTGTTGAATTAACATTGAGGTTATGTTTTATGCCTATCCACGTACTTTGTGTTCATTTCTCCGGCCTAAGGCTGTTATAGTAATTCGCAGGGTAGGTGTTAGCCTTCATTACCTCATAAATGGGGATTGTGGTCGTTCCCGAAAGTAAATTCGGTACTTGAAATTGTAGATATGAATTTTAATTTCGGGAGTATCGGCTCCGATTGTTCGGGTGAAGGCGATAATGTAGAAATGATGGGGCAACTTCCAAGGGAGGTGATTGTTTTGTTATTGATGTGTGATGCCCTGCACGGGAGGTGTATTGTTTCGGCGGTATGAAGGAGCGGTAAAGTTTGTCATTTCCAGATGAGTGTATCTGTTAGGCTGAAAAGCACCAAGATGAACGACAGTCGCTACTCCCCCCTCATTGGTGGGGCGTGTGTTGTTTTCGTCGTACGTATTGGAAGCCTGGAGGTAAGAAGTATGACGGACCGAAGTTAGGTGGGGTCAACCCGACGAAGTCGGTATGGTTGCATTGATTGGTGATAGGGACTTCGGGATTGACGTGTGTGAAGATGTACTGACCAATCGGTGATCGTGAATGTTCGATTGCCGACACGCGGTGCGTGGGAAGTCCCAGTGAACAATGATGTGTTGAGTTTTGATGTGACGGTAGCGAGATCCGGTAAGGGTTTTTATTATTGCTTTTTTTCTGTCTGCCACCAAGAGTTGTGTTTGATTTGTGTACGCTGCTCCGGAAATCATCCGTATGTTTTGCCACTTTCCATTTGGAGAGAGAGAGGTTCCGTGTTGAAATCACGTTATGTGTATGGCGTTTTGTGTGTCGGAGTCAGCCGTGTGTTGTTTTTCGACTCCTTGAGGAGATGATTATGCTGTGTCGCCTATGGTAAGTGTGGTCGGGCAGTCACATTGGTATGTGTGATGTCGTGTAGTTGCGTCCTCGTCCGTTGTGGGTGGTTTGTTCGTCCGATGTTGTTGCTGTCGGTGGTATTTTGGTGCCAGGCGTGCATCTGTCAATTTAATTGCTTGTGAGTTCTATTCATTCCACCAGGAGGCGTATTGAGATATCGACAGACCACGTGTGAAGTATCGACCAATGAAAACATTGTATAAATGTTTACGTAAAATTTTCTGAAAACTTTTGATTTTGTTGATTTTGTTGATTTTTTGTTGATTTTTGTGAGATGATTCGGATTGTGGTTGCACGTACAATGAGCTTGTAGTTTTTGCTCACATATTGTATTTTGATTCTGTGGACCGAGGTGACTCATTTTGCAGCTCATTCCAAGGGTTTTCTTGTGGCAGTTAATGCTGAACTCCAAGCCCAATTGCCAGGATGTTTTTACCTTTTTTTATAACATTTTTTTAACTTTTCTTTGTTTTCAGGTTCTGGTCACCAGTTTTGGGATTATTTAAGCCGATTCTATCCGGCGATTGAGTTGTTGATACCGGCCGGTAACTCAGTCTTCTTCATTTTATAGTAGCTCACTAACCTGTTCCTCAGTAAGTGCCTGATGGGTTCCCAGATATCCTCAGCCGGCGTGTAGCCGTACGACCGGACTCGGAATGTTAATTCTCCTATTTTTTCGTTTGGGTGCTGTTTGTCGGTCTTGATTCCGTGGTCCACTATCCGTTCGATGACGTATTCTTCTGTTTCTTCCAACTGTTGGTAGTCGTTCATCATCTCATGGTGTGGGTCTGTTCCCCCCGGCGGCGTCTGTTTATCCTTGGTTTGTTCCGAGTTGCAGTTATTGTCTCCCATGTTTTTTGTTCTGTTTTCATTCCTCTGTTCAGATTTAGGGTCGTCTTTTTCATTCTGTCCTTCCTTTGAGGGAGTTGTATCGTCGTTAAGGACGTTATGTTCTTCCTGTTGTCAAATTTTTCCATCCAACATCTCTGTCGTTTTATCCGATCCAACATTGGTTGGTGATATATGTCTATCTCTTTAAGGGGCTGTGTCATCTTTACTGACGTTATGGTTTTCGTCATTATCCTGAGGCATGTTTGTTGAATGTTTGGGGGATGGTTACCGGTTGTTATCCCCCTCCGGAGTCTTATATGACTCGAAGTCAATTCTTCGTCCGTCAGAGAACATATGGCTTGTTGAATATCCTCTAGAGTGCGTGATTCGGGTGCCAGGGCTACACGTGATCGTGGAACACTCTCAACCGACCAGTCTGGTCGTTCAATTACAATTGTATTTCCTGTTACATCAATTTCCTTATACGGGCAGTCAGATATCGAAGCCAGTTTAAGGCGGTGTTCACGTTCATTTCGTCGTTCGACGCATAAGAATACCCAGTCGTCTGGTAAGATTTTCTCCGTTTACCGCCTTAGTCGGGCGTCGTAGTTTCGTTTGTAACGGGTCTGTGCCCAATCGAGCTTCCCCTTCGTCTTACTAAGGGCCGTTAACAACCATGTGAAGACATGCTTCCAGGTGTCGCTAACCTCCGTTGGAGTTTTTCATGTTGAGCATTTTGGTTTCAACGCCAATGCTGGTGGTGGGCGTGAAAATACCAGTTAAGAAGGTGCTAGTGCTGTTGAACTGCATGATTGGCAATTATAGGGGTATGTTAGCGTGCCAGTAAAGAGGTCCCAATCTTTGGGATGATCCCTTAAGTAGCTCCGTATCGCAGAATTTATTGCTCGGTTGTATTTTTCGACTTGTAAATTAGGTTGGGCATGGTAGTTTGTGGTGAAGACGTTGTGTATGTTCAGGATCTGAAAAACGTCTTAGAAGAACTTTGCGGTGAAGCACCCTCCGTTATCACATATTAGTTACTTTGGGGTCCCATAGTTGAAGACCCATGCGTTCACGAAGTGCTTAACCACTTCAGTTGCTGACAACCCTTTTATGAGTACGGTCTTGGTTAGCTTGGTGAAGTGGTTTGGTATTACCAGTATATACTGGTTGCCGCGTGTGGTTTTGATAAGTTCACCCAAGACGTCAATGGCGACAGACTCGAGTGGTGCTTCTACCGGAAATAGTTGAAGTTCTGTTGCATTCTTACGAAGTTCAATGCAGTTTCGGGAAAAGTTGGACATCGCCGTACAGTGTCGTAGCAATCAACTGCGCATTCAGGCCAGTACAGATGATATATTATTTTCTGATACATCTTCCTGCCCCTTGGGTGAGCACCGAGTCTGGCATAATGTTGTATGTGCAATAATCTTGCCTTCAACGCACGAGGGATGACTATTTGAGGTCCGTTCCAAGCTTTCCGGATGATTAATCCGTCGTCGTTGAAAGCGAAGACTAGCACAACCCCTAATAAGGTTTTTGACGTATAGTTTGACAGAAGGCGTCCGATTGTTGCGTGAACAGCTCCTCTAGGGAGACTTGTTGGAATATCGGGTCCGATTGTGTTGGACCCAGTAAGATTGGGCTCACTGCGTCTATGGGGAAGTCATCCAAATCTTTGTCATCCAGTTTGTGATTGTAGCCCGTGGTTTGTGGGTGAGCGTTGTTGAGCGACAGGAAAGAGGTCTCCTAGTTGATGTGATTATTCTCTTTAATGGTGACTGTCAGAGGTCTTCAGCTACGTCCGTAATTGCTTCGGCAGATGTTCGAAGGAGAGATAATGTGTCTTCTTGCGTGTTCGTTTTACCGGTTTATTCTGTATGTGGAAATATAATTCAGCCAGCAGTAACCGTCATCGCATGAGTCTGCGTGATGGGTCAGGAATGATTAGTAACCAACCAAGCGCTGCATGGTCTGTGTAAACGATGAACTTCTCGTATATAAGGTATGGACGGAGAGTTTTAGAGCCCATACGACGGCGAGGCATTCTCGTTCGGCTGCTGAATATCCCTTCTCGGCTCGGTTCAATAAACGGAACCAATACCCGATAGGTTTTCGTTCCCCATCTGGATGTGTTGGAAGAATGAACAGCCTCCTTGGGAGTTGTTTACGTCCGTATCGATGGAATAAGGGAGCTTTAGTTGAGATAAAGCCAGTATAGGTGGGGTACAAACGGCCTCTATCAAAGAGTGGAGGTAGTGGAATTGTTCGTAATTCAGCTCGAATTAGTCTGGGTTATTCTTCTCCAACAGTTCGTTAAGTTTTGACGCTCTGTTAGTGAAACTTGTTATGAACTGTCTGTAGATGTTGCACAGTCAGAGGAAGGATCGTAAGTCCGTCTTTGAAGTTTATGGGTTTGATTTACGGAAGGACTCCGTGTTTGTTCGATCTATTTCCAGATCACCGGGTTTGATAACGTGACCAAGGTACTCGACGGTACTCGTAAAGAAATGGCACTTATTGACTTTCAAGGTGACTCCAGCTGCTCGAGGCATTTTATGATTTCGTCCACATTCTTGATATGTTCCTCCACCAACTTGGACTATATAATAACGTCGTCGAGGTATATCAGAGAAGTCTGCCACTTATACCTAGTAACAATGAGGTCTAACGGGCGTTGAAATGTCACGAGGGCATTTGTGAGTCCGAATGGCATACATACGAGGTATTTGGTTTGTCAGCTGGTTTGATTTGTACTTGGCAATAGCCAGAAATGAATCCAAGGTTGAATAAATCTGGGCGTCTCCAAGTAAGTCAAATAAACTCGTCCATACAAGTAAGTGGGTAGCTGTCCTTCACGGAGGCTTGATTAAGCTTCTGGTAGCCGATACAAAATCGGAATTTACCGTCCTTCCTGGCAGCGAAGAAGACAGGTTCTTTCAATTCAGAATAAGCAGGTTCGAGCACTACGGATTGGAGCCATTTGGTAACCTCTAATTGTTCTAGTTCCTTTGTCTGGTCTGGTACTGCCCGATACGGTGGTGATTTGAACGGCCTTGTGCCGCGTATGAGGTCGATGGCGTGTTAGGTGACCTTCATGCTCCCAAAAGTTCCGAGCCACATGGATTCGTGTTTGCCAACATAGAAATGATACTGTCATGGTTTTTCACAGGTACTCCGAGTGGTATGTTTGCCGCCTTCATTGGAGTTTAATCTTGGTCAATTTTCGACTCGCATAAGTCCGAGAGATTTTTGTAAATTAACGCCAGGTATTTGGCGGATTTATGGACCTTCCGAAACAAGGAAGGTGATCGTTTTTATAAGTCAGACTCGGGGACTAGGCCGAGCATTTGGACGTGAGAATATTCTACTCGACGAGCGACGTGAGGTGCGTAATTGCGTTAGAAGTATGTTGGTTCAGAAGCAGGATCATTGGATGTTCTCTAAAGTTGGCAACTAATATCCGGAAAGGTTTTCTGCCTGTTACCTCAGATATTCCTGCGCCCGCTAGACATAAGTGGTTGTCGTAGAGGCGTGATGTTTGTTTAACGAGGATTAATACTTGGCGTGTTATCGTGACTGGAATCCAGATTTTCGATTCCGGTTGCATTAAGGTCTGTTCTGCAACATATATCTTCGGTGAAGTCCTCCCATTGGCGGGTATGTAATCCTGTTCCTCTGGTAACGGCGGAGGAGTTAAGAGTCACTTGTTCGTTTTCGGAATGATCAGAACTGTGGTACCGTCGTTATATTCAACAAAACGCATACACCGGCGGATTGCCTCAAGCAAGCTGGACGTGTTTGTCGCAGAAATCACAGCCGAGTACAACGGACGTTGCTAGTCGATCGGTTACGTAGAAGGTCACCATCTACGACTTCGATCCGAATTGTGCAGATAGTGTTAACGACCCTGCTTGATTAAGCCGTCTGTTATTAGCGTCTCGTATGTTGGTCGACCCTTTGAGGAGCTTGATGAGTTGCTCCGATCTATACGGTAGGTCGAAGCGTCTAATGAAACTTGAACCGGCCACGGTGCTCAGGACTGCAGCAAGCAGTTTTGTGGAACGTAAGGTGAGAAAAAGATTGGCATAGACACAGTAGTTGCGTCTGGCTAATACGAATACCGCTATTTGCGTGTTTGTACGGGTTACTTTCCGACATGCGCGTTGGAGACAACCGAAACTGTTCCTTGGCAATGGTGTTTTTGATGCGACGGAAGTGATAAGAGGGACAAGGGGACTTTGTGAAGGAGTATTTGTGCGACTCAGGATTTTATTTACTACAAGAGACGAAGCTTTGGAAAGTCTCGGGGTTAGTTTTCCAGGACCTTTTTTCTGTTTTTGGTAACCTCGTCCTAGGTCTGAGGGTTGTTGTTCTGGTGGAGTGCAGTTAATGCCAGTTTTTCCATACGGTATGCCGTATCAGACACATGAGACTTCTGTGCTGCTGATAACTTGTCATGGTTGGTAATGACCTGCTACATTTTGGAGAATTGTAGTTGACATTTTGGGGAAATGTGGTTGAATTCGTAACATTGATGACAAATCAATGGTTGTTGCGTCTGGTCGTCTATCCTGTTGGATGTACTTCCTACACTTTTAGGGGTTGAAGCGCGTCCGACGAAGTTGATATATCCGGGTCTGGTCGTACTTGCGTACATGTTCGTTTCCTGATTGTGTTACTCTTCCATTAACGTGGAAAGTAAGTCATTGATGTCCACAGAATCGTCTGGTACTACAATGTTGTATTCAGTGTCGGTCGAGTGTTGATCAGCTAGTTCTTCCGTGAAGTGTACTTTGCGTAATATTTTTGATCCACGAGCCGGTAATGTTGAAGTCCGTTATCCAACGCGATGTGATTTGTATGCGTCACCTTGGTCTTGGACATACTGGGCAAGGCGATAGAAAGTTAGGTCCTGACGGCGTTAATTTTTCTGGAAGCGCAAAACAATAGTTCGAGTTGTTTGTGCAAGTAAATCCACTAATAACGTCATCTTTGCCGTCTCGTCATGGAGTTTACCAAAGGTATGCTGCATCGTTCAACCTGGACGCAATGTACTGTTCGAATTGATTGACAAATGCTGCGTTCCGTGTAATATATGTACAGCCTCGCGTATGGATGAGCGAGTAGCGAACGTCCGCAAAAATTATTGGAAGGATTCTGGCCAAAAAGTAACACCTCCGGAGCAAGCTCCATTTCCTGTTTATCCAAATTGTTTCGCGCATTTCCACGTAAGGATTTGGGGAAGATCCACGTAAGCCTGGGCCTCGGTCAGACCGAGTATATCAGATTCTTCCACCATTCTAGAGAGGAAGTAGAAAACCAGTAATGGATCGTCAACCGAAATCCGTGTTCTTTCATCTTCAGTTCCAGAATCTTGAGGTGTTTGCGTAATTATCCAGTGGATGCACTGTCGCGCCCACCGCTGACTTACGTCAGGCGGTAATACCGATACGACAACAACCGATCGATGGACGGGTTGGATGGTTTGATCGAGGATAGTCCTTGATGTTTCGGACCTTTTTCGCGTTCAAAGAACAGTACGGATAGATCGAATACATCCCGGTCCAGTTCCGTATTTCCATTATCTCCTTCCTACGACGAGGAATCGTATTCGGGCAAATGTATGGATCTGTCCGATGAGTTAGAACGGTGCGATCGGCCTGCTCTAGATTCCATTTTTGTCGTACGTGATTTACCACGATGTAACATGGCGACCCGTTGAAACGGTAAGAGTAGTCGTTGGGGTGCGTCTTACTGACCCTAAATGGGGATGTTGTTCTTTCGTTCCTGTTCGATAAACGAGTTTTGTTTTTGCGACGAACCGTGATCCAAGAGAGCGTTGACATAAGAACGTAAAAGTTTCTCAACTTCCACTACGGACTAGGTTGGAGATTGAATTTTTTCGGTAAGGGACTGCTTAAATTATCGTCGTAAGCTCGTCGCGGAGGTGTTCGAATTGCTCCTCGAGTTCGGATTGCGGGTAAGATCCTTCTACAGACGTTTGTTTAAGTTTGTAACTCGATTTTGTAAGTCGTAGCGGATTCTTCGACGCAAATGCGCTTGATGGTTGATTTACGAGCGCCTGTAACTCTCTGTTTCTATGTTACTCAAATATGCTTTGGATTTTAATATGTTTAGACACTACTAAACAGACCGAAACATGGAAACTTTTTAAAGTTTTTTTTGAAGTGCGCTTAGATTTTGTTTAAGCATGGGGGAAGATTTTTGCAGTCATTCTAAACATGTAATTTTTGAGTAAATACGGATATTTTCGATTTTAGCATCCACAACTGGAGTCAAAGAATTTTCCATACTCAGTCAAATCATATTTTCTTTAAAATTCCCATTATGTTTAAACGATTATCTAAACCATTTAGGGGCATTCCATCCCTGTTTGGAAATTGAATGTCAAATACGTTTTGAGGAAAATGAAAACATGTTACGTAATTATTGAATACGCATGAATTGTATCTTCTGAAAATCTTTTAAATATTGGGATATATTTTAAACATTTTTGGATATATTCTTGAATTTTAAGCACATATTCTAAAATACGATGGATATCACAATAATATTTTTAAATTATTAAGTGAAGCGCTTTCGTGACGTTCCATATAGTTTTTTCAGTCTTTCAATTATTTCTGGGATTCTGCAAATATATTTTGGAACAAATTCGAACCAGATTTGAAATAAATCTAAAAGACGTTACGAGTCAAGATAAGCGGCTCTTTATTATTTTATGGAAAGGTTATTCTACTGTAGCTATCACCTAATTTATTTCGAGTGGACAGCAAGTTCGTTGGTGTGGGTTCGGCAAAGTTTGGGAATGGAATGATTAAGTTTAGGAAATTTTCTAAACGAAATTACATGAGACTGTGAAGTTCATGACGAATTGGCACTGCGCCACGACAAAAAATAATTTTGGGCTAAGTTTTTAATTTTTTTCAAAACTTCATCGTTACGGTTCAAAAGAATATGGCAATGTAATCAAAATCAATTAGAAATTGATGGAAATGCTTCTGGATAGTCCAAATAAGTTTGGACTGAATGCTGAAGTAAACTACTGTACGTTCAATGTAGTTTTTCTAACCGCTAAACATTGCAGATTAAATTCTTGTCATTTTAGACGGGACGGTGAGTATGATTCGCCAATACTAATTTGAAGTCCTCAAACACATCAAGTGTATGGATATTAAAGACCGTTTCACTCTTATTATGTCCGTTATGATACTTAATGTGGAACAATAATAACGTTTGACATTTGTATTATAGTGTACTGCAAACTTTCTGAGGATATTGTGATATATAATTACAGTCCAAATCTAATTTTTCACCGCCGTCACCCAATCCGAAACAATTCACTTTGAGTAATACCTATCTGCATCTGCAACAACAACAAATCACGAACTTGAAATTCCTGACCGTAAAAATGGTGTTAGAATATTTGCTAGAAAACATTCTAGTCTGACCCCTCTTCCATCAAGAAATTTCGAAGAACAAATGCAATCAGGTTTATGGACACCTCCACGTAATCCGTAAATCTAGTCGTCTGGGACCACAGTATTAAAAACATGTGCCCAAAAGTGCAAATAATATTCCATATATAGTCGAAGACGATGGTGATGATGATGGAAACGAAGAACATACCCCAAAAAGAGAAAAAAGCAGAATTAAAAACAAGGCTGGGATAGCTTCTATTTCGGGAAGAGTGTTTTCTGGAAGACATAATAACGGCGAATAGGCAGCTGAATACGACGACTCGGATGAAGGGATAGTTGACAAAAGCAATTCCTCGCATGAAAATAGAGGCATAGTAACAGCGAGAAGAAAAGATTACAATTAGTTGAAACGTGAATTAGAAAACTAAAAGAGTCTCTCAACAACTTTGTGGTACCATAAGATTGAGGGAGCATAAATGTGTCACTCTGAAAAAGGATAATGAAAAGTTCAAAATAAGTGTAGTATGTGCTGAAAACGAAACAGACGAGTGTACAACTGTTACGCGTAGTTATTTCGGTCGTTCCAAGAAAATGTTCTACGTCGGAAGAGTAAGCATTCTTGCAGCCACTTGTTGCAGGAGTTGACCGATGATGATGTACCACTCAGTATTACAAAGTATATCCAAGAATGTTATGACAATATGTCCAATTTTTCCCATGAATACATTTCTGAGATGTGTTCATTGTGGCATCATGATATGTGTGGATTAGAGTGGAATCTAAATGTAGGAAAGGATAATGACGAGAAAATTCTGGATTGGAGAGGAAAATGTGTTTCTTCCACCGAAAAGAAGCCAGTGTATGGGAAGGATGAAAATAGCGGTCCGACCGCTATTCTCAAAAACGGTGCAGCTCTTGCAGGAGTCATGCAGTAGGAGCACCGTTGTTGCATTATGAAAAAGAAGATGCTGGTAGAATCAGAATTGAGTATGCACTTTACCCTTCATGTCCAATGGAAGAGGCCATGAAAGGGACATATTATTAGTCAAAAACGGAGACAGTCTCTTACTTTGTGGGCCAGAGCGTCATTACGATTCTTCATCTTGAAATGGAGAAAAAACCTTCCAAAGAATTAGAAAAAAGTATGATTTCGCTTCAAGGAGCAGCTTACTCGTCAGTAGATTTGAGACCGTATGTGGACAGACTGTAAGTTCCAGAAAGAGAACTGTCAAAGATATGTACTTCACTACTTTGGGATACCACAGCCTTACTAGTCCGAGACAAAAATTGGTCCAAAGGGTAGTGTGAGTGAATTTGAGAAACAAATGAAGGAATTTCATGGTGAATTGCATGGAAATAAACAAAATGGAGTTCGCTATATGAGCAAGTGGAAAAAGGCATCGTATGTAGATATTTTCCAATATCCAATGATGACAGATCGTGATAATTCCAATGATAGTGAGGAACATAATCGAAATGTAAAAATGCAAGTCGACATTCTTTTCGGCAAACATGCAGCGAAGAAGTCTTTTCGAATATTTAGGCTATATGAACATACAGAAAAAGACGGAGCAAAGAAGTATGCTGGATCGATTGGATGCCATAATTTCTTCAATAGTCGACTCGTTTGCAGATGTTAGTATTGAATTTATGGATGATGAAGGGCCTGAAGTCTAATTATTGATATCCCGTCTACAGAAACTACTGTTGCCGCATCGACTAATAATGGCAATAAAAGGCAAGAACCAGTGCAAGACATAATGTTGCCGATGTTAACACAAACAAAACTGTATGGAGGGGTGGAAGAAGACTACTGAACGCTATTCGAATGTACAAATCGTACTTACTAAGTGCTTCATCCCAACTTTTAAATGAATGTCTTGTTGCAATCAAGGATGTGATTATGAAATCATTGAATACAAAAAGGCTTTGAAGTCAATAGCATCGGAATTGAGTGTCGATAAAGATGGAAATGAAGCGCAAAGGTTGAATAATGAAAGAAGACGATACCAGTTAGAATTCAAGGCGGTATTATATTGCGTTAAATGACAATGCCTTTAGGCGATGGGTTAGTAATTGTTATGGAA
This sequence comes from Odonthalia washingtoniensis, assembly GCA_032358235.1. Taxonomy (NCBI): domain Eukaryota; phylum Rhodophyta; class Florideophyceae; order Ceramiales; family Rhodomelaceae; genus Odonthalia; species Odonthalia washingtoniensis. Next base: position 14,285 of record JAULBU010009857.1, read on the forward strand.
TCGAAGAAGACTGTTGTGTGATGCACGCACAAAAAATTGATGCTAATGTTAAACTCTTTGATGAGGAGTTTGTTTTTGATGCTATTCATGAAAGTGATGATGACAAAAATGAACAGTTGAAAGTAGAACGACATGATATTAGGGAACATGATGGAAAGCTTACTAAGGAGAAGAAGCTATTATTGAGAGATAGAAATGAACAGTTCAATGAAGAAGATGAAGAGTAATAATATAATCCTGGTGAGGAACAGGAGGAAGGTGAAGTTGGCAAAGACGATTTTGTTGATGATGTCAACAAAGAATTCGGCGAATAAATTGAAGCGGACATTGTTGATGCAGTCTAATAACCTGAGAAAGGTAGTAAAGTAAAATGAAACGCATGATAGGGCCAAGGATCAGAATGAAATATCAGTGGCGCAATGTGTTTTTGAGTCAAAAATCAAGTTCGTTGACTTGAAAACTTTGAAACATATTTTCGCAAAAGTTTTACCGTATTCTTGTTTTCATACTCGAGCTCGACGGCGGATTATTTTACACAAATGAATGAATTGTTGTTAAAAACGCATGTAATTCCATTAATCGTGATTCTATCATGTTACTGTACCTGTTTATCAAAAACACATGTATTTCCATTAATCAGATATACTTATTTGTGAGTGTACAGGATTGTCATCATACCCTTGTTCTTCTCCACGGGGCCTATAGAATATATTCACTTAAAAAACATGCATCCCAACCACTCTCCCTGAGCTTCAACTTATCGTATTGTTGCCTGCACAAATCCTGATTTGATATATGTTCCCATTTTCGTTAACTTCAAAAGACGCGTAGTCATTCATCGGTGAAATAAAGACGGATTTTCGTACTTAATTACAATTTAAGGCAAAAAACGTTAACTTTTTATTAAAAGCACACAAGGTGTGTTACGGTGGAAGAAACAAATTTTGAGAAGGTAGAAGACAATCACGATGACTTCGTTTATGTACATCATTCGACAAGTTTTGATTAGAAAGAACATCTGCAACTTGGGTTCCCATTTTCGTTAAATTTGACAGACGCAACGGTAAGTCATCGGTGAAATACAAGCAGATAATAGTACAAACATTTTCGTTCGTAAAAAAAACATCCGCAAATTAGAGCATGACGCGACCGTTTACATTACGGAATGCGAAAAACTAAAAACGGTTGTTGTGGGTGAAGAAGAGCACAATATGCTATTTAAAATATTAATATTATACTCTTTCAACGCTGCTATCATTCGAAGTTTACACGTGAACACGTGTAAATAATTTGACTCGAAAACAGAGGCACAAAAAACATATCCTTCTAGGAGATCGGACCGGACCGCACTATAGGACTGCACAACCATTTTTTGGATTTGTGTTTAGTACCACAGTGCCTTTCATAGCTTGTCTTTTTTCTGACAGGAGAACCATCTGTCATCTAACTCTACGGTTTTGAGGGCATGTTTAAGGGGGTAATTAACCACACCCATATCGAAAACCGAAGGGGGGAAATGTTATCGCCGCAGCATTAGACAATATTTTTCATTTATACGCCGCAGCGGAGGTGACCGGCGGCGGTGGCAACAGGCCAAATGATTGCATTTTCAATTTATAATTACACATGAAGTACATGTGTAAAATTTTTTTTAATAATTTTAATACACATGTAAATTTTCAATTGTTAAAATTTAAAATTAAATTAAAAATCATTTTTTAAATATTTCAAAATCTACATTGTATATTTTTAGTATTATAAATTTACACTAAATCCTCTTCAAGAACATTCGAGAACATGTAAATGTGAAATATATCCATCCAGATACTAAGAAAAAATCTTCACGCCCAGTACGAAAAATCGTTCCTAAGATTTCAAGTCTTCTCCGTTTCATTTCACAGGAAATTGTATCTTTAGAGTTTTCTATATACTCACCTTACTAGCTGCTTATTATTTCTACTGGCTCGTTTTTAGAGGTGGTAATAGAAAAGATATCGTACCTTGAGTATTCTTTTTCATGGCTTAGATCTTATCATTCATATGAAAAGATGTTATTGGTCTGTTTGGTATGTGGGAACCGGTCGGGAGGAAATGGCGTTCACTGGATGAACTCAAGCCTCCGCTACCGGAAGCTGATTGGCCGACTATTGATGTATGAATTGCTCAATACAAAGAACCTGCGGATCAACTACGCGATACTATTTGTGTAGCGCTTCGTCTCGACTATCGAAACCATCTCCCAAGGGTGATTGTAGCTGATGATTGGTATTTCCCATAAGCCAGAGTGTGGACCGCTCTCAACTCGGTCTCGATATGTATCAGATGTTGTACGAAGAGGTTGGGTATGATATGCTGCTGGAGGAGGTGATGAACGATCTTGTCGAGTATTACAACGTGACGCCGGAGGAAGATATCCTTCGCCTAGATTGTGCGAACGAATGAAATTTGTTCAACTTTTGTCTGTTTGATGATGATATGTATGGACGTGGTGCACTTTCAGGATTTTAACTGATTTAAGGTGTGAAGCCAGCCGATCATCATAACAACGCTGGAAACATTAACAATGTACGGTTCAGTCCGAGGATTGAAGGGAAGGTAATTCTATTTCTAGATGCTGATATGCAACCGACGGAAAATTTCTTGTTACGTACGGTTCTATTGTTTTGGAAGAGATGCTTGTTGATGAAATTGGGAATACGTTTCTGGTGCATGAGTATCCTGAAATTGGACGTGAAGCCAATACATCTTGGAGAGTGAATCATGATGTTGCATTTGTTCAGGTGCAACAAAGGTTTCATGATGTGGATTCTGCAGATGTGAGGGCTCATCGTAACGCTATTTCATACTATGGAATTTGCCGTAGTCGTAGTTGGTTTGGTATGACACTATTTGTGGGAATGAACGTATGAATTGAACGACATCAGCTTCATCAAATTGCTCACCATCCGAGCATCCAGCGATTGATTTCAAAACCTTTTTAAATTTATATACCAAATGGCATTAGAGTTCATTGTTTGTAATTGAAAAAAATAAGAAATGAAAATAAGAGAAGTAAAGGAGTAACTAACAATATTAATAATATATGTCGACTTTCAGAATAAAAAAGTATTTTTTTCATAAAAAACCAGCTCACGACTTTTTTATTCAAACGCCTTGATTTATTCAAAATTTTCATTATGTGAGTCGCTTCATTGGCCATGTACCGCATAAAGCCGGCACCACATACATCGCGTGATACATTCAATCCTTCATTTCATCTGAACATGATAATAATTATAATAATATTATGTATGGCTTTAAAAATTGAAATTGTTGTCACCACACGCCCACCGTAATAGCTAGGGATGTGATTTAGGAAGTACTGATCATTCTTCCTGGTTCTATGAGGCAACAAGTGATGAATGATTGTTGAGCAACTATAGTTATTTATACTTTACTGTTCTTTTAACATAAAAATATATCGATATCAGTTGGTAACTTCTTCTTTTGCTCGCAAATCTCCAATCTCCACACAGCACACATAATTCTTTTAAGCTATCGTGAACATTACTAAAATGCAGTCTGGCCATATCACGTTCACATTCAATATATGTAATTTCAGTCTGTAACCGTTCAGTTTCAGTTTCCATTTTATATCGTTTTTGCAATGAATCTGATGAAATTATACCAGATACGCGGATAAACAACATATCTCCGTACTTTCAACGTCGAATAGGAGGTGCATTTTTCAATCCTCTCCATCCACTCTCCCAGTCGTCATATTGATAACCGCACCATTTGTGTGTATCAATTTAGTGGTACGCGCTGCAACAACTGTACTGATTGGTGTGGTGACAACAGAGAGGATAAGAACTGCAATGTTCAGGAGGATAGCCCTATATATCTCCATGTTTCTGACGTTATCATTCCTTGTAGATCAGTAAAGGGATGGAAGAATTATCGAAAATATATCACTGTCATGATGCTGATGTTTTAGACGTTGCTTGGGATAAAATCTATGCGATTTGTTTCAAAAACAGTGTGATTGGGCAGTTACAAAAAAATTGGATTAAAACATATCGTGAAAGTTGAATGTCTTTGAATGTAAATGACATTCAACATTTTTATCCAAACAAAACCGAGATGAACCCGTTTTTCATTTAAGGTAATGTTAACTCTGTAAACAGACCCTAGAAAAAATGATACATGCAAGGGTGACCATAGTATTTATCTAGCAATGTTGCTAGGTATTAAACATATATGCGTCCCTCATAAATGGTTGCTAGGTATTTCTTTCGGCCCTAGAATGTATAGGAAGATTGTAGTCGTACCTAGTAATTACTCATCATGAAACGTAGAACCTATACATGAGGCATGGATCCCTGATAAATGTCTTGAAGTTTTGTTTGGTTCGTCCCAATTCCTAGCAAGTCTAGAAAAAATTGAAACCGCCCCTAGAAATGCACTTCTACTGACGTAACCACCACAATTTCGGCGAGCAAAGAAAACCTTATCGAATAATCTAGGCATTAAACCGACAACACTAGTTCAACCAGCGAATAAATCAAATACTTGTGCGACTAAAACAGCAATAAAAATGTAGTTTGTGCAGATAGGAAAGCACGTCGCTGTCTATATGGTGTTCATAATTCAAAATAACCTTCTCATGCACCATGTCCTGGACTTACAGCATACTTTCTGTTATTCAATCAATCTTCTAATAAAATTGAACCGGTATTCAAAATAGGATCGAAACATGAAATATCAATACGTAATATTCTTCTACTAACGGAATTACAAACATAAAAAAACCGAGAAATAGTTGAAACATCATCGAGCACCATCATCATCTTACCTTTTTCGTGTTCTGTTAAGCTTAAAATTGAAACTGAAAATAAACGTCACAAAATGTGACGGAAAGTGTTATATATTTTTCAAGTAGAACCACATTTTCAAAAAAACACGCCGAAGTCAAAATAAATTGGAAAGAAATCTACATTCGAACCTGTTTTAATTGTGATAGATACTCTGAAAGATACGACTACTACCCGTTTCTTTCTAGTAGATAGTATCTGTTCAAAATGTTTCATTTTCAAAAATTCAAAAAATTCAAAACGCAGCCAATATTCATTCTAATTTGGAGCACGGTCAAATTAAATGAACATGTTCGAAAAAAGATTATTTGAACCCTATCAATTTTTTTCTGGAATCCAAAATGTTTTGTGTAACTATCAATTTTGCTCAAATACATCCAAACAAAACAATTCTGACTACTTTCCTACAATTTTTTCTTTAGAATTTCAAAACGAATTTCATAAGATTTGAAAATATCAAAACAATTTCAAAAAAATCCCTGTTCAGACCGCCCGAAGCGGATTATGGTGACATAAGAATCGAAAGTTACAGACAAGGGGATTGACCACCAAACGGTGCAGTAGTGTCCACAGAGCCGGCTCTAAACATTGCACGGGAGGATTTGCGCGATCTCATGGGTAACATGCCGGTCATGGACCGTGTTTTACGCAATCCGTGTTTTAGAATTCCAGTAGTCTTGTCAGTATCTATCCGTTGTCAATTGCCACCTATAGAGATTGTAGGATGGGAGACGAGATGTAGTGCAATGCACTCTAGAGAGGAGGAAATGGAGCACCAAATAGAGTTTGCGACCCTACGTTCCGAGTAGCTCGTTTTGGTTCTTGCACCCCACCAAAAAGGGAAGGGAGAGATCGTATTGTCGCAGGTGGCTGTAGATGGATGAGGTGCGTATTTATCTTAACACGCTGGTAAAGCGGTGGATGAGAATATGATATGGGTTGAGTCGGACAACGAAACGAGCTTGTAAAGTGCGGTTGAGCGGCTCTTGCAAAAAAAGATTGAGATTCTATCGTAGCGGAAACAGATTTGAATTAAAACGGATGTGAGGTCCAAGTCCTTTTAATAAGGATCCACCTGCCGGCCAAACGGCGGGTGGAGGATCATACCATAAAGGTTGGACAGCAAATCAGTATATAATGTACAGTGTCATCGAAAAACACGTGTCGGAGGGGTCAATTACTCCAAGGTGGGAAAAGACCTAGATAGTTTCCTAACGTCACATTAATGTCACGTGTTCGTGACGGCATGTGACATTAGTCACGATTCGGTATTCGTATTGTAGGCGTGACGCTTGAGCTCATAAGTTTCAAATACCTGTCACAATTAATTGCACGACATGTGCCACTAGGCCGTTCTCATTCTGTTTTGCTACTGTTAATTAGCGCGATTTCTTGTATGGCCATCCTAAATCGTGCTGCGGTTCATGTGAGTAGTACTCTCCATCGAAAGAATAGAGATGATTGAAAACAAGTTGGGTGGTGGAGTTCAGTCTCAAGACTATGGACAAGATCCGATTTGCTTCTTCAGATTGCGAGATATAATAGAAACATACAATCTCACCATTTTCGACCAAAGATGATCCGTTTCAATTAGATTTATGAAAGAGCGTTACCAATTGACTTTCTATCTTTTGTGCAAGTTCGTCAGAAAGTTGGAAACTTGAAAAAGTTGAAAAGTTTAGATTACACAACGAGAATGATTACGTCATCGTGGGTACTCATGTGAAGAGGGCATCGCTATGCATAATTAGACAGTATGTGGTTCTATAAAATGTTTCGCATTTAAAACTAACTCCGAAAATCACAAAGTGTAAGATAACCCTGCGGCTTGTAGGTACATTTATTGGTTGCTATCAGTCTCACTGATTGCATCAGTGTCCAGGAAAATGTAGAAAATTTCTGAAATGACGGATCATCATTTCATTAGTCGGGTCACCGTAATCACCTTTTCAAGTTATATGGTGCAATACAGAGTATACGCGTATACGTTATTTAACTAAATTGTGAGGTTTGTCTCTTCTGCCAATTATGGTACAATTAGTTCTTGAAACGTGTATTTTTTATTGACTTTTTTCATGTTTTTTCTTTTGTGTAGGAACACATTTTAGGGTTGTTTCTCATAATCGCGACTTGTATTTCGGACATTGTAGCCCATTACAGTGTATCAGTGACTCTCACTCCACTACCTCGTACAGTAAGCTCCCTTACCGCCGTTCCGCCGTAGATGGAGTCTACTGAAGACTATTTTTCCGTGTTCCTCTCTTCCCTTTCAATGAAGACAAGAAACTTCGAGTTTGAACCTAGCTCCGACACTTGCGTTTCGTCGACCATATCGAAACCCTTTCGGCAATGATAGGACATCAACGTCTCTTGCGAGAGTCGCTCAACTGCACCTTACAAGTGTATTAATTGATCCGGCTCACCCCTCGTCCTGTTCACGCCCAGCAACTTACATGCGTATTAATCAACCCTAATAACCTTCATCATTCCGTACTCCGCCGACAGTCGTTGTTTACCAGCAGCTCCAACAATGCCGCTATCTGGAAGTACGCCACCTAAACACCTACTCTACCCTTTGGTGGAGTGCACTGCCGACAAGAGCTACTATGGAAATAGGACTGGAACACCTATAGTGCCGGTCACTCTCAAACGTCCTCCAATGAAGTACATGGCACTACAAGTTACATTGATCAAATTGAATTACTTGAACTTTTATATAGAACAGTGACTATAGTTACATAAATTCTAATGTAGGTGTGCGTGGACCTGTGACTGTACCTATCTCTCATCAATTTACCTCCCGTGTTAATGTCTTCCTGTAATTAATCCTTAAAGGGTAGAGCAGGCGCAGCGGAAGTATTCAGACATGTTTCGAGGGATGATGTGGTGGGGAATTAATATTTCACGGGAGATAAGGGATTCACTGCAGGTTATATTTGTTCATGACGACTGGGGGATACAGTAATATTCTACTCATGAATGGTGAGTGGGGGATGTATGAAAGCAATATTCATTCATGAGGATTAGGAGATAGAGTGTGGTATTACGAATGGGTTGTTAAATTGGGTGACGAGTCATCTTTGTTGATGACTGTAGGATTCTGTGGATGATGCAGTGTGGTATTAATTATTCAGTCAGTACAAACTCTGGGTACAGTACAGTAGTATAGATTAAAGACATCACATGGTAATTGTACATAATCAATGACAGAACCAACGGATCCAGGTAAATGAGAAGAAAGATGATGACGCCCTACATGATTAGTACTGGTTCATATATATGTGGAATATATTAGTACATATAATAATTGATACGAAAAATTGCGTGTAAAATAGAAATAGAGAAATTACAGGTAAGATAAATAATCATAGAAACTAACTTACGGTGATCAACTTTTATCGAAGATATCGTTGAGTCTGCGCGCAGATTGTGGAATAGACTACTCGATCAGACTGAGTACGTCGTATGATTGCATTAAATAGAGGGGAGCGGCGAAGATGGTAGGTGAGACACTGAAGTAAGTAGCAAAAACTATTGAAAAACATGCTATTTCGAAATCAGAACCCTGTAACCTCATTGATGATGAAGCAGAGAGTGTAAGAAGGATATATCTGATGATGATGATGATGATGATGATGATGATGATGATGATGATGATGATGATGATGATGATGATGACGGAGATGATGGTAATATAGTTGATGGTAGTAAAGTTGACGGCATGATCTGATATACGGCCATGATGGTAGGAAAGACGATGGTAGAATACAATTCGGATGATGGCGGTAGTAAAAGATGACGGTAGCAAAAGATGACGATAATGAACACGGAAGAAGGAGGAGGCGATTGCACAAAGGAAAAGCATGTGAAGAAAGCTGGTAGAAAACAGGAACCGAATACCGATAAAAACACCAAAGTTTATCACCGTATAAGGGATCCGGAACTGAAAGTCACTAATGAATTATGCACATACAGATTGCCCACCCTCCTACTGACGCCACCCACGACCACGCTGTACGAAGAAAGCTCATGCAGACACGCGAGAGTACTGTACTAATAAAGGCGCGTAAGCGTACTGTATTAAACCGTACTAAACTACACTATACCGTACTGTACTTGTGAAAGCTAGTCATCACATGAGTGTATTCCTCACGTGTCGCTATCTCAATCTTACATTCCATTCTCATTCAAATTAGTACAAACTAGCTTCCAGCTGATTATAGGTTCCTATTACAAGTTTCACGACGACATGATTAAGTTTTAATCACAAACACCCGGCTCCGCGAGTCGGATGGAAAATAATAAAACCCAGACATTTATGAAAAACCCAGAAACACCGCAGATTTTGGCAATTCATGAATCGAGACATTAAAATCAACGGGGAGAAAAATTATATCCAAATATGCCCAAGGAAATGCTAAACACCATCGCAAGGAGCAAGGTGATCTCGTGGTAGCGACGCGTGTATGATAACTGTCGACTGATAATTAGAGTCGACGAAATCAAGAACGTGATTTTAACCTAGGATACCCGCGAAACTAGTTCGTCGTAGTGGAGTAACAGGTTATCTCCGCTCACCCACGGACAGTGATAACGTATACTTAATCCATAGCGTGTTAAAATCTATTCAATTATCGAGGTAACTCTGACTTTGACCAAGCGGTTAGTATTTTACCTAGATTGATCTCGGATACCGAGTTGTTTTTGACACAGATGAAGATGAACGAAGATCATCAACGTCAACAGGGTGGTTGGTCAAAAGGGCAGTTGCCGTTGTTGAGAAAAAAATAATGTTCCAAGAGGCGAGATGAGGATGAGAAAAATCCATCCAGTGGTGACGACGACCGACAGCGAAGAATGATAGCGGAAACGAAATATGAATGAAATGGAGTTGAATATATATTAATAGACATCCTGAGAAGTAGTACCGAACTGTGAAGTTTTGAAAGATGATGGAATTAGTTTTAACTCTTTGTCGTACCACAACAATACTGTATTCAGTTGCAATATGTATAATTATTGGTTTATGGAAATGCCGGGGCATTAACAGTGCAAATTTGATCTCATATGATGTGAAAACGCCACAATTATAGAAAGGACACAGTTCAGCACAATATTACTGCCAAATCATACTAACAACGGTAAACAATAGTATTCAAACTACAGAACCTTCTTAATCACGGAACATAGGCAGTATTGTGGGAAAAGAATATTCATAGATTAGGAAATTCCTCAATCAAAATCAAGCATTTTGCGGCAATTGTCGGCCAATTTTAAAAATGTTTACTTCGGGCTGTGACTGATGAATTGACACCTTTCTACACAGTACTAGTGCTATTAAATATCCATAAAAATTGATACCATATAATTTTGACAGCCACATACTCCTTTCCACTATTTCCATCACGACTTAACAATTCACGCATAATAGTAATCGCATATCACTATACTAACG
>JAULBU010009868.1:0-24581 GCA_032358235.1 Odonthalia washingtoniensis
GCATCGCCAAAAAGGGCGATACCGGCTCTACCCCGCACGACACGAGCCACGTTCCTAGATGCACCCGCGGGGGATGGAACTGGCAACCACTCATCTAGCGAAGGGTCTTCCGACTACTAAGCCACGATGATGGTTCTTCATTTCGTCTCTGTTTGTATCTTTTTATACGGCGCAAAAATAACAGTCTTCAGTGCTTTTCTTTTCACAGCCGGCCACTTAGTAGACAACTAAGTACCCGGCCGCTTACCGATTAAAATTGGTGGTCTTTTTTCTCCACATCATCATCATATTGATCAGATCAAACCTCTCAAATCCTATTTCTTCGAACAAGGTACCAGGACCCAGTTATGACTCATTAGACTACCTGAAAGGAAAATTTTAGTAGTATGATGATGCTATCAAAAAAGTAGAGAAGGGAACGTGGTGAGGATGAAATGTTTTGGAAGGAGAAGAGCGTCATCGTCGAATGACGTCAGTAATTCGGAGAATGATAATAATTTGAAGTATTGTAATAAATTTCGAGGATTTGTTGGTATGATTTGAATACTGAACTGTGGAATAAAAATGGATCCGCAGTTAGTGTGGACTATCCTGTATAATAATTCAAGAATTTCCAAGTTGTTCACAGAGTACCAATAAAATTGTTACTTCACATTGAATTCCATGTGACCGTCATTGTCTGGATGAAGTGGAGGCGCTGGACGCTCTCGTCATCCTATTTATGATACGGTCAACGGAGGTCCGGAGACCACCGTGTTGTTTCCCCGCACTGTATGCGCAGTGTAGATGTGGTGCAGTGACGTGTGATTTCACAGTATTCGCCGAGATGGCTTGGTACAAATGTGGAGAAGAGCAAAATGGTAGCAGACAAAAGAGGGAAAGATCGCGGAGGCAGGGAATGAAGATGGCGATGATTTAGCATCGTGGTACACTGACAGTCTCTAGTGCTTCTGCGGATCTTGATCTATATGTTTCTGGTGTGTTGAGTTGAGTGCGAGTTGTGGAGAGGCGAAAAGAAGGATTTGGTGAGTATGACGGCTAGGTTGTTTGCAGAGGGAATGTGTTGAACTTGTATTGTGGTTTGCTGAAGTTAACTGTGGAGGTGATGGGCATGTATGTCGATTGTTTTTAATTCTTCGTATTTCTTTGGTTTGTCGCCATCTTGGCTGCCGTGATGCCGTCAATTTGGAATGCAATAGGGAACATTGCACTGTGTGGGAGAAGATCAGAAAGAATTCTTTGGATCCATATCCCTTTATGCAGAGCTTGGAAAGTAATTTGGTATTCAGATACAGATGTAATGAGGGCAGTGATACATTGTTTCTTTGATTTCCATGAGATAGGGGCACTGAAGCTGATATGTAGAGTGGGCCAATTCAGTTATGATGTAGATTTTCCTAGCACTTTGATGACGTATTTGGTTTCGAGAGTGTAAGAGAATTCGTGGATGTAATGTGAAGATGCGCATACCACTAGAAAATCTGGGATATTTATTGCTTTGAATGTGAAATTTTTATCATCATGGTGTTTATAAAATTAACTCGGATGATGTTGTGAGCGTATGTATCTATGAGCTCACAGGTTATTGGAAAAGTCTTCAAATTATATAATGGCTGCTGAGATAGAGCCATAGACTGAGAAGAAGTGTGTAAATGCTCTGCGAGTCTGTGTAATTGTCAATGAAGAGCAATTGTTGAATGATGTGGACTTGGTGACTGGAAGCACCTTTTTCGTGCGAAAAGAGTCTAGAGATGTTCAATCACACTATTAGGAGAAAACGATTTCCGGCTGGGAGAGGAGAAACCGCAATGAGGACTTTTCCACCTGGTACAGGATGAAGATTCCACGGTAATAATGCACATGTGCTGACATTTTATCACCAAGTATGGAGCAACATTTATTTGTTTTTATTATGTTTCCACTAACATCTCGTTTGTATTTGCGATGAACCGTCAGTGGTATCAGATTGGCGTTAGGTGAAATTTAGGAAAAAGTTAGCAATTGAAATGTGGATTGTTCATCGAGTTGATCTAAATAATTTTTATTGGCTTGGGCCTAGTATGCTTTTTCAGGATTTCTGGTGGCGTGGAATAGTGTCTTTGTGGCTGTGGTGAATGGCGTGATAAAATTTGGGATTGGTTGGATATCTTTTTTGGCGTTAATGCGAACCGAGCGAAATCTATGAAGGAGTATCTTCACAGGATCTAGTTCTCGTTTGTTTGTTCGTAAGTAGGATAGGCGAGATTTGTGGCGTTTTTCTGCGAGTATACTGATGATGATAAAGATATTATGAATGATGGGACCTGAGACAAATTTTTGTGTGGGCCAGTGAAAGGGATTGTCCCTATGCTGTCTTAATATAAAGAGTTTCTGTGACATTTTAGTGATATTGCACCAATAGTGTGTGGGGATGGACTTAGTACATGAATATGGTGATTAATTGTATTTATACGTTTCTTCATAACTCGCTTCGTCCCCGTATTATGGTGGCAGTTGAGAGATTACCAGCGCGGTTCATGCCTCATTGAATATGGTTCTGTACAGTCGTTAGTTGAGGCTGCTTTCGTGATGCTTGTGGGACTGATTGAAACGATTTGTATGATCAATTTTGCATATTCTTCGTGCATATTTATGGAATTAGAGGGGTTTGATTTGATCAGTACGATGATGATGAGAAAAAAGACCCCCAAGTTCACTCGGTAAGTGGCCGGACACTTTGTTGTGTACTAAGTGGCCGGCGGTGCAAAGAAAGACACTGTAAATTGTAATTTTGGGCCATATAAAAAGATATATCAAGAGTTGGAATGAACAACCAGCATCGTGGCTTAGTGGTCGGGAAACTCTTTTGCTAGACGAGTGGTTGCCAGTTAAATCTTCGGCAGGTGCACCTGGGAACGGGGCCTGTGTCATGCAGGATAGAGCCCGGTATCGCCGTTGTGGAGATGCCGGATTTTTGTTATGCGACATGTGGCGCTTTTTGATTGGCTCATGTGATTGTACGTGGCAAAGTTCATACCTTTGGGCAACAATGACCAGCTGTCCTTGAAATTACAATATGATGTAAAAGGAATTGACGAACATTATCCGTTATTAGGAGCCGAGGTGTCTCTTATCAATGGGGATGGCATGAGTGATTACTTACGTATTTATGATGGAACGGCTGATATGGAAATTTTTGTGCATGCCTTGAGGACAAAAGATACTGCATCTACAACAGTTAGTATTGTTCGGAGTGGTCTGTTTGTTTCTATCGGACCAGCTGTGTAGATCGGTATTCATTATCCTGGACCGTACAAGTGATTGGATATACGGTTGTGTTAACCGGCTGGCATTGACGCATCATCGGAGCTGGTGTATGAAAATGGTGGGGTCACCCCACCACTTCAACCTTCTCATGGACAACACTCAGCATACAGCGTGCTGGGTATTATTTTTGAGAAGGCTGAAAATATGCTGGAGTGCGTTTGAAAATTGTTAGGCAGTAGAACTGGGATGTGATTGAGCGAGAGATGGTGTATGTGCTATATATTTTCCACACAATTTCGTCACTAGACTTGTGTTGGGAGGTGATATATACTGTTACCGATTGGGCGTGACAGTCGTGTTGGAAGATGGGGGATGCTTTATCTGGTTTATACGTTTTGGTATGGTGTGAAAGTGGTCGTTGTACGATGGTATATTTAAGTTCCCTACCGTTGCACTGGAAGGGATGAATTGATTTGGGTGGTGTGTGTGTATGGCTTGTGAAGGTGAGGTTGGTACTGTCATTTATTCTAGAGGTTTGGTCTAGTTTGGTGGTTGAGCATGGAAGATTTGTGTGCAGTGGTGTTGTGTATGGTGTTGAAGTGGTTTGTGCTCATGATGGAGTTGATAATATCAGATGGGTTTTGTTAGGATGTTATCACTATTGGGGATTGATGTCTCTTGCTGTGTGGTAAGACGTATATGTATCTTTTGCGGTTGGATATGCGTGGTTTTCCGACGGGGTTCTGTGGTCTGCATCGAAGGAGGAGGATGGGATTTATTATTGATTATAAAGTAATGAAGGAACTGGTTCAATTGACGTGTAGTGGGAACTGCGAGGTAGTTTCAGAGGTCAGGGATTTGGTATGCAGGTAATGCTGTCTTTTGTCAGGTTTACAAATGATTTATCTCATGTTTCTGTCACGATTATATTTTTTGAGTGCAATTTGTAATTGATGTCGTGGCTGTTCCTTTAAAACAGAAACTATTCCATACCTGATGGAGATATAATGGAGTAATACAAGATTATGGTAAACAAAGGGATTAATGAAGGCGAGGAGGGTGCCACCCTCAGTGTGGTTATTGTAGTTACCGTTAGAAAAGCAAACTTCCGAAATGCCGATGGTATCAGTGTGAGTCGTATTAGAAGAAGAAGTTGTCACGGTGAGCTAATTCGTGGGGGTTTGAGTATTTTGAAGTGAATAATAGTGTTATTTTTGTGCATTGTGATAGTATCCGATTGAGATAGATGTCGAGATGGAGATCTTGTTTGGTAGTGAACGATGAGTTGTATTCGACCGGAGTAGGGAGGCGTTATTATGTTGTATGGATTCATATCGCGTTTCTCTTCCAAATTGGTGGGGTCCTAACATTTTCACTCCGTGTGAGGGTATAGGTGGCTTCGTGGGCATGATATAAACATGTGCACGAGCCAGGTGCAGAGCGTGTACTTGAGGTTGTTTTGTGGGCTGCAGTAATATATGAAGATGATAGGGTAGGAATTGTGTTGAATGGAGTGTATGGGTGGGAGCCTGGGGATCCAATTCAGGCTTCTATGCTGAGTGTGAGATCAATGAATATGTTGACTGATCGGTGTGTACTTTTAATTCAAAACATTTTGCTGGCACAAGAGTAGGGTGGGACTTGAGATCCTTCTTGACGAAGTCGATTGTGAGGATCTCGTAGTCCATGTAGGTGTAATGGACATTTTTCATACGTGTTCACAACAGACTGAGGAGTAGGAAGAATTTGGTCAAGCCGTCAAGAATATAGACGGTTCTTTTGGCGAGTTCACGGAGAAGATGATTTTATTCTGTGCTTGATGGTGTTACACTAGACTTGAGCCAATATTCTTTCGTTGGTTGAAGAGTTCTCGTTGATATATGAAATTATTTCTGAAAAGGTTGAGTCAGCGTTTTGAGCGGAATAGCTCCACACATAATATGGGTAAAGTTTCCGCGAGATGTTATAGTTGTGATTTTGTAGTATACGGTAGTATGGGTAGCGGGAAGTGCTTTGAGCTTTATAAGCTGATACTTGTGTCTGGGAACTATATGGAAATTGGGCTTTATTTAATTAACCAAGGTTGGAAAGCTGAACTATCGTTAGAGTTTCATTGGCCGCAATGCTCTTGTTGTCCATATTGTTTAATATCCGTTATGGAGGATGAATTATCGCGTGCTAATTGAAAAGTCGAAAACTGGCTGGAAATCGGTGATTTCTGGTAACCGGATAATGATGAGGGGCTGAAATATATCCTCATCCGCTCTATAATACGGTCGACAGAGATATGAAAACTGTGGTGTTTCTATGTACTGCGTGCGTGGTGTACACGTGACGAAGTTACATTCCAAGACTGGTTATTTGGTCCATTATGTTTCCATTAGAAAGAAAATTGTTTTGCCCAATTTTTTATTGTAGTAAGCACATGCCTCATTATTCCAGCGCACGAACTACGAGAAGGAGCGACATTTCGGAATGAGCATGAAAAAAATTTGTTCATATACTCTATATATATATATAATATATATCCCTAATGATTTTCATAAATAGATACTGCCTGTTTCAATGTGGTATGGTTAAATTCATTGAATAGATGCAAATTTTGTACAGTAGTATACCAACTCTTCTTAGGACATATGAATTAACATTTGCATGACTTCGGATGAAAATTGAATAATTGTCGTTAAGCCAAACGAGCCAAACGTTTCTGCTATCAGTTATCCTGGTCTAAATGGCTACAATACCAAAGAACTGGAAAGTATGGTGAAGGATAAGTGTGAAGTGCTTGCTCACAAAGTTGCAGGACAGTATCCGTCGATGGGTAAGGTCCAGCTCATAAATACCTTTTGTAATCCAAGAAATGAGTTATGTTCTCCAACAACCGTTGAAAATACGACAATTATTGTGAGCGTATACAGTTTTGGGAAAAAGAGAAAGCCATTTATTTACGAAATGGAACTCAGTCAGTAAGTCCGAAACACAATTTAAAAAATTATTGTTGCACAACCAAATAAAAATGCTGATTTGGGAAATGGTTTTTGAAACGGACGGTAGACACGCACATGACGGTTACAGCATTTTGTAATGAAAATTATTTGTTTATACTATTATTACAAATACACATGACCCTTAAAACATTTTGTAATAAAAAAAAGGAATCTCAATTCAGGTTTTTTGGTGCAAACCGCTCTGACAAAGACTGTTCACCGCAAACATCAAAACTCAAAGGCCAATTTCGGTGTATAGCACATTATCTGAAATTTCAACTGAAAGCGCGAAAAATGATACACCAAACACCGATCTCAAATCCCCACCAGAAACCCATATAGAATCCCACTCGCACCTGCTTATCTCAGTCTGCGGAGAAATTTTCTATTTGGAAGGCGGACCTTCAAATATTCTTCCTCCCGTACTTGTATTGGAGACAGGATCAACAGAACCAGAAGCACGGTCCGGAGGGAGGAGGAGTGTGAGAGTAAATAGGGGAGGAGATGTAATGAATTTATTGGAGCCAGTCGGGAAAGAGTAGACATACCAGCGAGGAGCGGTCAAAGTGAATGGTGTGCAGAGAATATTCACTACGCTGAGTGGATTTGGAGAACAGAGTAAAATATAACTATAGCAGAATAGAAGACGTTTTGTTCTTCCTTTTGATACAGGGGATCGAACGCCTATGTGAACGAGGTTTATCAAAAATTATATAGAGAAATAAGTATTAATATTATACCGTCTGGAAAAGTGGGTGTTTCAATAATGCTGGTGAAATATGTGGTACAGAATGTGATGGAATGGATGAATTAATAAATAATGATTCATTGCACATGAAGTGGGATTCTAACAATGACGGGTATGTATAAATTTTTAGCAGTATTTCTTACATCGCAAACATCAGGGTTCTAAATGTGAAATACCATTGCATTGATTTTAAGCATGGGTAAGTGTGCCGAGTATTGAGTTGGTTTGCTACATTGAGTCACAGTCAAATTCATACAGCCCTTTTATCGATGACCATTTTAGTGATTCAAAAAAGACCTCACAACATGATAAATCAGCTTTACTTACTTCTTTTTAGGGATTTTCCATTTCAGCTTCTAAACGTATATATTCTCACCCTTTACTTTAATTTTTCACACTTGACGATGATCTTTTCGGCACACGAGCAGCAGATCATCAGGTGAAGTTATTTTGTGATAGAAAAGTCGACATAGAATGCCATCTGTCAGACTCTTTGTTCCAAGCAGTTCTATCTATACCTTTTCGGAGGAGATGCGAATTTCAATTCGATAATATACGTAATATCTTCCCACGATTATTTGAATGTAGATGAGAGCAGTCATTTAAAGATCCAATAGTTACGGACGACCAAAGTTTTTCAAAAAATATTTATCAGAATTTACTTATTCAACTTGAAGTTAGCAGTATGTTAATAATTGCTGAGAACAATGCCGGTAGTCGCCCATTTTAACTTTGTGGTTCATTTAAGTGCACAGCGGATGAGATGTTCGAGTATGAAAATAATCAAGATTGTGATCGCAACAATTTGAATGAGTCTGGTATTCAAGAAATTGATTTCCTCATTACAGAGGATCTGGGAGAGCGATTTGAATTTTTTAATACAGTAAGGAGACCGGGAAGGGGAGTTAGGCGCTATGTCAGGAAAAGAAGGTCAGTTACAGTTAGGGAAGGCGGTGTTCATAAGCAAGCAAAAGTTGCCAGATTTATTACCGAAATCATGGAGGATGTCAGTAATTATCTGTCAGCGTGGTTCTGTAGACATGAACAGACAAAAAACAAAAGTTGATTATTCCTGCATTGGTGCCGCCTATTTCTCAACCATGTGAATAATAGTAGTGGCTGGAGGATAGGGTTAATACTGTTTATATGATGAAAGATCTGGGAAGAGAAGCGCAGACTGGTTTCTTCAGAAAATATTTCGAATTATTGCAACGATCTTGTCCTCAATACTTGATAGGAAAGACGTAATTCGTATTGTATTGACGCAGCCTCCTTTCCAAGTTGACCCACCTCGGAGATGCGAAATGTATAAATGGGGATTCCTTACCTCTGGACGTCTGTGTTTTCCGAACTGAATGCCTACTTACAAGAGATGAAATGGAGTGGATGCACGCAGGAACCATTCGTATATTTTGGCCATATGAACGTCCGCATTGGACCAATCGCAGGCCGGACATTTACACGTCGTAGGTTTTACCCTGTACATTCATATTGTCCGAAACAGGGGAAAGTATGAAGGCCGGGCATTCCGTATTTGAACTTTTGTGAAGTTCCGTAAATTAACGGATATAAATTACAACAGTCGCGATTTTGTGCATTGCTGTTGTTACATTTAAACCAAATATTATTAATAGAGTGGACGCATCGGTACGAGTAGTAGAAAAAGTGAAATAAAAAATCATACAGCAAGGCAGAAAAGCAAATAATAATGCAATATGTGTAAATAATGAATTTCCAACCTCCGATAGTTCAAAGCGTGCCATTCACGTTGACGTCAGATATAAAATTCATTTTAATCAATAATACAACCGAAACACTTTGACAGACTATAGACTGTTAAGTTGACTGTAAACTGTCAAGTTAACAGTGTATAGTCTGTATAATTGTTTACAACGAAATATATCCAGGGACTGTCGCATTATTTGGTTATGATTTTTCATTCGGAGGACATAACGACTTATTAAATGCTACATGCTGTCGGACAGCATAATAAATGGCCAATTACTTGTACAGGATTGAATGGAAATGGAAATACACTTATATAAGAACAATAATGTCGCGGTAGCTATCATAGCTATATAGAACATGGAAATTATACATTGCAACACATGTATTCAAATTAGAGTAATACATGCTATATTTAATTTTAATAATAATTGTATAATACCATATGTCGTCCTTTTAATTTTTTATGACATTTTTCAATTTCATATATTATTATCAGTGATCATATTATATGAGATTGAAATATGTCAGAAGAAAAGAAAAGGACGGAATAAAAAATGGTACTAATACGAAATGTGATAAAAATGAAAAGTTAAAGAATGAAAAAACAATATATCTAGAAAAGAAAGATATTCCATATAAAAGAACGTTTCCAGTTTGATATCCACAGAATTTGCTACTGGAATATATGATTCCATCACTGCTCGGAGATGCAGAAATAGGGAATTCACGTATAGAACAATCATTAATAGAGAAGCAGTTAGTAATTTGTATATCAAAAACTTTAAAATGGGAATTGAGATATAAAAAGAGTTTCATAGAAGAAAACGCAAAAAACCTGTTCTCCATGTCCTGCACATGATATATCCAAGGACAGACCCATCTCCTTCGATGACCCTGGAACATGACCCTTGATTCCATATCTGCCTGAACGGATGTGATATAAGAAAAAGAAAGGGAAGAAATGAACGTATTTCAAGGCGTTCGGGATTCGGTGTCCTCATCCAAAAGTCTACCAAAGGGGACGAATCAGTCCACGTATAGACCATTTCTTGCTCATGGTATAGCCAAGGACGGGCCCATCTACTTCGATGAACATGAACATGTACTAGTTCCGAAAAACCAATACTATATCCGAGGAAAGTGAAACGGAGGAAAAATTGTTTCCTCGGAATTGTTTTATTTCTCCATTTTATACGCATGTTTTTTGAAAAAGTTCCAGTTTTACATTCATTATCTCATAGTACAAGTTCCAGTTTTACATTCATTATCTCATAGTACATTCATGTTCACGGATGTTTTCACTATTGTATTACTCATACATAATTTAGTATTTTAAATTGGTTTTATCATATTTTTAAACTTTCAGCGCTATGTTTCGTTTTCGTAGTTGCGAGAGACAGTTTATAAATAAAGCTGTTGATTTCTAATGTAGATTTAATTATTTAAAAATGATTATTTAAACTTTCCTTCTTTAGATTCATATACATGTTCCGTGTTGAAAAAGAAGTTTAAAACTGCTGGGGAGTGAGATGTAGAATGTTGAAATTGATTGTAAAATCCTTGTAGCTGATGTTGGTGGAGAAGAATATATAGAATGTGAAGTTTCTGTTGAAATGATCAAATTGTACGGCGTTGCTTTCAATTTGAATTGATGTGTGTAGATGCTTATTGTGATATGATGATTTTGAAGAAAGTGTTGCTGCAACAGTATGATGACGGTTGTGGGAGGTCGTATTGATCGAGTAGAGGAACAACCGTAGATGTTGATGGTAGAAGAATAGGAAAAATCTTGAAGAAGGTAACGTAACGGTAGTAGTACCGCGATGTCATGCCCGGGAAAGTTATATAACGTTTTGATCTGGCATATATTGTGGAAAATTAAATATTTAGTTTTCGGCTCGGCGTCGGGTTGGATCTGTTTTTACTATTGGGTCAGATGAAGAGAAAATGTTAAAATTTTTTTCCTATGTAGTAAAATTTTAATAGAGGAAAATGTTTTTTTATTAGTTAATTTTTTGGTGCAAAAAAAATGTATAATTTTCTGCAATTTTTCGGCCTTCATATGGAAGAAAAATGTTAGAAAATATTTGCCAGTGACATTTTTGCCCCTTCAAAATATGTTGCAATATACGAGGGGTGAGTTCAACACACCCGTACACAGTAGCGTAATTGTGTCGTTACAGAAGCACCGTCCGGTTAAGAAAGTCATACAATAGTTCCTTTTATGACAACAAAGTTTCCGGTTATGATGATAAAGACAACAAAACGATCATCAAAATCATACAACTGAAACGAAGTCATTGTCAAATCGAGATATTTTCTGTTCTGTATATTGCGCACAACATTACGATATCCTTCTTCACAACCAGCCTTTTTCAACTGACTTTCAATATTTATGAGCATTACGATATCCTTCTTTAGAACCAGACGTCGTAAACATACTTCAATATTTCTCAGCTACAATATAATACGTTTATAATCAACCTTGTCGTCATCTTCAGGATCTGCACCGGGAAAGTGTCTCATGCATCGCTACCTCCGTGCAGTGGGTGAAAACCGATTCCAAAGATGGTTCCTGGAGAGGAAAGAGGTACAGATGCAGCTGCAAGGGGTATAGTTACAGCTATTTCTGTTGAGCTGTACTGTCTAGATGATGATTCAGTTGAAGTGGTGAAGTCAGCCCGAGGGTGCCGTGGAATTGATTGTTCGGATATGAGTGCAGTCATTGTTGGTCCAGAAAAAACTGAGGGATGCAATTTGAACTAACTCAGAGAGGGTAGCGAACTGGACAACGGATGCACCGGATGAAATATTAGAAATAGTTGAAATAATCGATGTCCAAATCAAGGCGATGCATAATGAACAGGAATATCCATATTATTAAAACAATGCAAGTGATACGAACCAACCAATCTTCCGTGATTTGGAATCAGAAGATGGTGTTCATTTCTGGGATTCTCAAGCCATTAAGTATATTGCAGTTAACGCGCGAACAGGACTGGTAATGCGGAGATCGATAGCGGGAGATTTGTTACGCATTCAGACTTTCGACTTAGTAGTTATCTGACTGTCTAATTATGGCTTCGAGTCAGTCAAGTAAGAAGCCTCAAGAAACCTCTGAGAGATATAATCACTGAGCATGGTGATGCATTCGTTACATCCTTTGAACAAGAGCGGCATCAAGTTGGTCTCGGAATGATCTCTGTGACATTCGAATCTAAAGATGTTGTCGGCAATATTTATAGCGGTATCTAACATTTATGCAGTCAGGAAAGGGATAGAATTGTACTGAAGTCCGACAAGTCATTTTTTATTGTGGACGGTGGACATTGCCCTTCCGCACTCCAAATTATTGGTGGAATGGCAACCTCCGAAACAAATTGGACAATAGATGTATCCTTTTCGTCCTTCTAGTACGTAATGACAAGGCGACCATGACACCATGAGAAGTCATAAGTCTCAGCAGATCTCGAAACATATCATCGTCGAAGACAAAAAAGGACATTTCGTTCATTGACCTCATGAGCAGTGTCATACGATATGCTGAGACCTTTAACAAACAATATAAGATACGGTTTGAAGAAGCGAGGTCAGTGTATATTGCGCGGGACATGGAAAAAGAAATTTTCTTGTCACGAAGAGTACCTCAACACAGGAACGATACGCTCGTGTGGGAAAGATTCTTGTGAGATTCAAATCTGTCATGGAAAGGATCAAGAACATACCTTGGAACTTGGCAAGATTCGGGTAAAAGAGGAATGACGTACTTGGACCGTGGAATTATTATCAACGGTACACAGGGGACTATAATGTACCTACTGGATGCAGCTGAAGCTTATTTTAAAATCCCATCAAAGGGATCATTTGATGCAACTCTTCTTTTGGCTTGATAATAATTTCTTGACGTTCATGCATACATTGTGGGAAGAAATTGCGGACGGTGAGTGTTATTTACCAGCAGAAGAAATTTCGAGGGCAATGCAGGATCTAATGAACGTTGTCATCCGAGAGACACGAATATGGAAGCAATCTATTCATGCAACGTTTGCAATCACATGCGACTTTTCGACTATGGTGTTCGAAATATCACCGGACTGCGTTGCCAGTGACGATTTTGTTTTCGGAATTTTGATTGGAACTGCGTATTAGACGAATTTCTTGTAATACTGATGCGATTTTTCATAGTATGTTATGGTTACGAAAATTAGAAGAATGTATGACAAAGAGAAACCATTTACATTAATGGATATTCATAATTGCGACATATTTTTAACTCTGATATCATATTTATCGTTTTGGTTTCTAATTAGTCTGTTATTGTGGAGAGTGACTTCGAAATGTTACGGACAACATTGAAAAGAAATAGAAATGTAAACCTTCATCTTGGAAATTGAATATTTCCTATTTCACAACTCTTTTTTCCATTTCCTGTCCATCATCTTTCTTCAGTTGCACTCCCACGCTTCTATTTCCCCCTTCTGTCACAAATCTGAGACGGGTCTTGCACTGTGAATACCACACAATGTGTGGTAATGATATTGAAAGGAACAGAAAAAAAAGTATGAGTAGAATAAAACCAAGGGAAGACAGGTAATTTTTTTTAATTGATGACGGCTACCCATAGTTCGCTGCATCTACAAGGTGTGGCACAATACGGATTTTACGTCTCTTTATACCACTAATTTAACACGGAACAAATCTGTTACAAAGAAATATTGTCAGTTTCATGCAGCTATTACTATCCTATCAGTAGCTTCCGACAAGTTCTGAATCGTTTTCAAAAAGAATTCTTCGGTCCTATTTCCCTGTTCTCCATAAATCATTTACACATACCTAGAAATGACGTAGTCTTTCGGTCGGTGGTAGTGTATTCCTTTTTTTACATCAAGAATGTGAATTCCGTGAATGTATCGTGCAGATGCCGATGAAAGAGCTTGTCAGTTCTTCTTTATTATGCTGTTACTGTACTGTACGTGGACACGTGTACCGTGGCGCTTCAACGAAGGAAAAGGTGGCCGAAGTTTTAAAAAAACAGAGGAGGTAAAAATAAGGGAGAGACAGAGAAAAAAAGGTGCATGAACGATGAGGGGGTTTGAGGGGCTGAGGAAGTCGGAGGATGAGCATGGTGAAAAGGATGTCACGGTTTTGGCTCTTGACTCCCTAGTCACTTAGTTCGGTAATGATACATATGATATCTAAATAAAACACCGCCGATCGAATGAATCCCAGGTTACATATATTGCCCTTCTCCACACATGAAAATCTACATATCCCTCTTTTCTTCAAATCACTTCTCTCTTGACAGCAGCGGTGGACCAGAATAAAGGGTTTTCAATAGGTTCAATTTATAATATGAATGGACCCCATTTCGCACATTCAGACCTCCTTCGGTCAATCAAATCTTGTCGAAGGAGAGTTAAATCACCACTCCTGCAATAAAACAATTTTAGTCATACGTGATATTCCCTCATTATTAATTTATGGATTTCAGTCAGTGAAGCATTTCCACGATAGCACGAAGAATTCGGAAACATGGCCAAAGTGTGTATGAAATCATCCGGCACAATCGCAGACATCACTGGCTTATGAAAAACTGGCACATGTATGAATACACAATATAAAAATAAATCAACGCAACACTAGCAATCCATCCCACATTCTTTTTATTCTGTATTGTGGTGTGTATTGATACTTTGAAAAATTTTTTAATCCTGACTAATTCCTTTTCCACCCTCTGCCGGTCATCTACTGGATGTGGCACATCCATTTCACATAGAAAATTTATAATTGATGAGTATGTCTGTTGCTTGCAGAATAAAACTCTTTTTGAACACCCCCAACTTTTGTTGGAAGCTTTTATTTACGGAATCCGTCATTGTTGACGGTATTAGTATTGGATTCAGACCTTTACGGGAAATCTATTTCTCTTTGTTGAGGTTGAGCTCGTCCAGAATCTTGGTTCGATTGAGGATTTCAAATTTCATGTCCTTTATGGATTTAAGGTTGTCTGCCGTGAGTTTCCTAAGTTCAGGGGTAATTGATTCCATTAATGTCTCGGTACTCGATTCTTGATAGCGGCTGCTATAGTTGAGCAGGAGGTTGATAAGGTGAGAAATTCTGTGGATGATGGCAACTGACTCTAAACTGGAATTAGGGGAGAAAAGTTGAATAGTGTAGTTGTGCGGCATCAAAACTCAGAAGGACGGAGAAGTAGGGGTTAGGAACGTTTTTTCAAAGTTGTAAAAGTAGAAAAACTATTCGACAGACCCCAGTTGGTAAATTTGGGTATACTCATGGTATGGACCATGTATACGTAAAATTGTTGTGGTATATAGCTAATACGTGTTTGATATAAATAAGATATATTCATATATTTTGGCAATAATCGTAGGATTGAGTTCGATACACGTACAGTATAAGATAATCAGATTCGTACAGGTCTGGTACAATTATCAATCTTAAATTATACCAAACGTGTACCAAATTCAATTTTTTTAAAATTTCAAACTTTTCATTGGTATAGGTCTGAAACACATTGCATAAAATATATTATAATCAAAAAATCAAAAAAATATCGATTTAAATTAGTGAACGGTCAGTTAACCCAAACTCGCACGAGTGCGAGCACCACGAACACTGCAATCTAGATTCATTTTCGACCATCATCCAATAAGATCATCTGTATCAAAGTACATTGAAAAAATGAATTGGTTATGGATGCGGGTGATCCTCAGGGTTGGGAATCAAGGTGGAGTATGGTTCTTTTGCACTGCTCTTTATTTTCGATTGAAGAAAATCACGGAACGAAGGGTTCTTCATTAAGCTGTTAAAGTTAATTTCTTCCATTTCTTCATTCGCCTTCGATTCTCTACCGCCATAGCTAGAATGAAATACTTTCTGTCCTTTTTCAATAATTTTTTACCAATCTTCCCCGTTAATTTCAAAACTAGATTCTTCTTGAATCGTTTTATGTTGTCTGGGTATCTCTCCACGATTAAATCCCTCTCCTATGTCCGGTTCTGTTCATTTTTTTCAACGCACAATTCTCCCCAAACTTCAGCATGTGATTTTGTACTATTTCTGCTCCTGTTACCACTTGAAGCATCCCTGTTGGCATGACTAACTGCTTGTATTTCATCCATATCATCTTCGTCATTCAAAGAGTCATCATTTCCCTTTCTGGAATCATAAACACTGTAAGTCGTATGTTTGGAAATTTTTGTCTTAGTTTTGACATCAACAATTTTGGAATCATCGAGTTTTTTCTGCCTAATCCTAACAACCCTCTTTATCTTCTCCAATTTAATTTTCAACCTCTTTTGAAATTCTTCTGTGCCCTGGACTTCAATTTCCCTGCGGTTGGGAACACATTCGTTCAAATCATCACGCCTCGAAGGATGGACATGACTAGGCGTGCTGGAGTTGGGTGGCCTCAATGATATGGTATCTTCAATTGTTTTCGCATTGAACCTACGGTATGTGATAAGATTTTTGTTATTGAGAAGATCTACATCTACCCCACGGCGTTCAAATTCACCTTCTTCATTCTCATCTTCATATAGTTCCTCCGCATCTAAATCCTTATCGTCAGTAGTCTTATCTTTCCTTCTACATTCAACGTCGGAAACAAAATTTCTCTCAATTCTCCCACTATTAATCTTAATATTCTCAACACTTCCAGTACCACTATAGTAAAGTGGACTGGAAGGGGCAGATTTAGTTTGCATAATTACACGAGTAATTTCGTCTGCTTCCCGTTTGGAAACTACTTTAATTTTTTTGGATGCACCGAGTCTGATCTGAATCCTTGCAAATTCGTTCCATTTTAAACACATCCATTATGAAAAACTCAGCCGCCCAAAAATCCTATGCCATTTGAAGAATTGAGAACAAATTTTCAATCTGCGTTTCAATAATGATATCTCTCCTCCATGTCGTTCTTGGTCAGTTTCAAATGTCCTTTCATCTTTATTCAGGCTCCATTCTCCATCAGTATGGTGAATAAATCGTCTTATATTTTTACGAATTCTATTTGCCCATTCCATGAAAAGGGCAACCTTCTTTTTATCATATTCAGCACCGGCCCACTCCGCGTATGTTCTACTAAATATATACATTGCAGGGCGCTGGATTCTGCCTCCTAGAATGCGGCAGATAGATGCGGATGGACAATCAAGCACTTTGGAATTAGGATAAATTTGAATTTCACGCGTCGTTTTGCGATCAATCGAACTGGATGGTCTCTGTTGATTCTTCTCATCACGGTTGTTGAGAGTCAGATTATTGTTCAGCATTTTGTGTATTGGTATGAGTAAGATAGGATGGAAAGAGAAATGGGGCTGAATTGTGAGAAGAAGTAATCTTATTTTCATTTGATAAGAAGAAGATGGTCATTGGGAAAAGGAGGTCGATAGTAATGGGTTATGGTATTTAACTTGCGTGTGAAAATATTTTCTTTTCGTTTCAAAAAGTTTCGGTACGGATTCAGTTAATTTTCTATTCTAAAATTTCAAAGGACATCTATTCATGTATTTCTCGTTGCAGATTTTTCTTCTCATGACTTTTTATTTTTTCGTAGTATTATGATTTATGGATCAGTCATTCCACCATATTATATCAACAACAACAAATAAATATGTTTGCATCAATTCAAACATATTCATTTTAAACCCCAATTTAATTTTCAATTTGATTGTTAAGTGATTTATAATTTTTAAAATTCAACCGTTCGTCAATTTGAGGTATAACTTTACGAAAGAGTATTATAAAAAATAATAGTCAACTAATTGATGTAACATTTCATAATGTTATCTCATCCGTATTCATCATCAGAAGCTATCGTGAGCGAAAACAGCTATGTTTCGTCCAGTACACAATTAAAATCACCACATACACCAACTGATTGGCCTACCGCAAAAGGGAACAGCTGTCAAATATCAAATGAAACCAACCGAAGACAGTCAATTCGAAAACGACGAAAGACTTCCACGTGGAAAAATGCAAGGAGAAGTGGCTCTGATCGAAGTGCTCATTTGCTACATTCAGATGACGAAACAAAACAGATTCTAGATTATCTGAGAAATTCACCGCCCTTACAAGATAATAATTTAAAAGTATCTGGAACTGTGAAATAAATAGAAGACCAAAGATCATCATGATCTTCCCTCCCTTCTGTTGAAGAATACTTGGACCAAGAAAATTTTGAAATTTATGAAGGAGTGCATGCAGTGGGAGTCATACGTGATACAGTTTTTGGCCGAAGTTCCAAAATGGAATGGGAGTTCAAACGTTTGATGGAAGAAATTGATGTTGTTTCTCATCGCTCATGTATTCGGAGAGAATGTGAGAATCTTCTGCAGAGTCTCCCAATTAATTCCAAATATTCTATGTGGAAAATAAAGCAGTATTTTGTAGAAAGTTGAGGAATTGAAACCGAATGGGTCAAAACATCCCCTGATGGACATATAGAAGGCACATGTATTTATCAAAATGAGGAGGTCTGTCTTTTTAGTGCGTGTGAAAAACCAATCAATGATGTGAAAACATTTTGGTACTCCTCTATATCAGGTCAAGTAAAGGCGCTCTGTATGGAAGTATGTTAATTTGAGGAGCTTATGGAGGAATTTAGACGATCAAGGCAAGCCCAACTTGATGAAGGAAAAAACATTTTACTGACTACTACGATGGTGACATCTTCCATCGAAAACACGCTGAGAGCATGGCACTATGGAACGAGAATATTGAATTACATATATGTTTCAGTATGAGCTCAGATGTGTTCGAGACATACGAACACGAAAAGGTGAATAAGTCAAGATGGCCGGGGATGTTGAAAATTCTGGATATTGACTTCAACTATCGAATTAGAGCCTGTAATGAGCTAATAGGAGCAGTTATTCCTGGAAATCACGGAAGGGAATTATTTGACACTTTTTTATATCCAATTACAACGGCCTTAAAAAACTGGAGGTGGGTATGCCCATGATTTGTTGGGATGGTATACATCGGACTATTTATGTGCATGTTGAATTCATATATACAGATTGGCCAGCATCTACGGAAATAGGGGATTCACTGGTCATAGTGGTAAACGGTGCTGTCAACACTGTGAAAAGGAAGGTAATCTACGCAATTATTACCTTTGTGTACCGGAAGGGAATAGAAAAAGCAGGGATAAAGCGATCAAGTCAGAAGGAAACTTTAAAGGGTGGATAGATGCTTAGTATACAAAAAAGCGTACAAATGATTGCATATTCACAACGTGGAAAAAATTAAAAGATGCCCCAAGTCAAAAAGGAAAAGAAAAGCTTTCAAAACAAACTGGAATAAAACGATGCCCAATAATTTCAAATCTTGGAATAAATTTTATTCATTCTTTTCCCTACGATCCAATGCATTTATGTTTTCAGGGCATGGTGCATTTAAAGTTTTTACTCACGTTTTGTTTGCACCCAAAGATCAATTCATCATCATCGTTTGTTCTTTTCCAGTGTGATATCTCGGAAGTCAATATTTCACTGAATTCTTGTGCAGAAGATTACCCTCCAAAATGGGGACGTCATGCATTACCGATCAACCATTTATCTTCTTATAAATCCGAGA
The DNA here is from genome assembly GCA_032358235.1 of Odonthalia washingtoniensis. Lineage (NCBI taxonomy): Eukaryota > Rhodophyta > Florideophyceae > Ceramiales > Rhodomelaceae > Odonthalia > Odonthalia washingtoniensis. The sequence goes on from JAULBU010009868.1 coordinate 19,312, forward strand.
CATTTTAATCTTTTACTTTACATTATGCAATTCCAATTATCTACTGCGCAGAAACAAATTCTTCAATGCAAAAATTGTGGTCTTCTCTAAGGGTCATTCATCTCATCATCACGAATCCGACGCCCAAGATCAGTAATGTACATCGACTCAAAATGTTTATTCAAAACTTTCATGCACTTTTTACTAACGTGTATGCGATTTATTCATACCATCAATTTTGCTTCACACCAACTACACATGTATTTTTGCATCTTCCTATGTTTTAGAAACTTGCGTTCCACTTTTAAATGTTTCTCAGTTTTTATCAGAACGGGTTATCGGCGAGCTGAAGAAGTATGCAACATCTTATACGCGTACTGAAACAAGCATTTTAAACGGATATATTCTTCCATTTTCAATTGGAATGACCTACAGTGGTTTGCAGGAAATATTTTTGGGTATTGTTGATGATGATGAAGAAAATGAATGTGATTTGAGCGGGGAATCAACTTCAGATGGTGGTTAAAACCACTATAGTGGAAAATATCATCATGAGACTCCTTTTGTTCATGCTGATGATGAAGAGATGGAGTTACTTTACCTTGATACCGCAAACAGTGGTACTAATAATAACGATGATGAAGATGAAGATGAAATTACTAATGAAGACTGTGCGAATGGAGGGTGTAAGGAAGAATCAATGAAATGGATGTGTATTGGAACGAATGAAAGTAAGTACGAAGACAACTTTCCACTCAATGATAAGGAATTTTTGCCAACAAAATTTTCTATTGTTGAATCTAATTTGGAATTTATCAGTATCTACTAGTACGAGCGTGCAAGATTGTGCCTTGAAAATTTTGAACTGTTTATAGAACCAAAGCACCGTTCAACCATATAAGCTACTCAGATCCCAGAAGAGAGTTCATTCCTCGTCAACGTTGCATGATCTCTGCCAACTATAAGATGGACCAATTAAACCAACAGATTAATGTTGATTAAAACTTAACTGAACATCAAAGTAGTGATACATACTAAGGAACTGTTTTTCAAATTCTAGAAGTGACTATTGAAATTCGAAATTATGAATCTGTGAACGAACCAAGAAGGGGTTTTCAATTTGTTGAAGTTAATTGGCAGAATTCTTTAAAGTATGAATCCAACTATGGGATTATTTGGTGCGGTTTAAGCTGTGAGGACAGGAAAAATAGTTTGAAAAGTGTTGAACCGATTGATTGTATAAATCGATTGATTCGATATTTTCATCATTACGGAAAACGTTTCTTTCTTGATGAATATGCGGGAAGTATAGATTCTGGACAGTACGTTTTGTGAGGCGAACAATAATTTAGAACCTGAACAAATATATATGTACTAGAACACATTCAGCAATAGAAAATTGCACTGAACGCAGGTGTACACTTTATGGAGCTTCGACACCACGAAGAATTGATAATAAATCTGTATTTATATGTGATTAATGTGATATACAATATGTAAAACTCTAAGAATCGTCATCGATTAGTTTCTGCCGTTTTTAGCATTTAGAATTGATTGTGAATCTAACGAGTTTTGAAAACATTAATTGGGCCATAGTGAAGAAAGAGAGTGAGATGAAGATATTAAATATCATTTCCAGTGAAAAACATGTTCTCCATCACGTCCAATTAGTTTAACATCTTTCATTATACCTCATACTTTTGAACTGAAAATAATGTTTTACCATTCCCCATGCGTCATGTGATCATAAAGAAAGAATAGTACCCCAAGTATGTTCGTGATTGGGTTTAGACAATGTTGGTGGGAATTATGAAATTGGGATATGTACGTGGAGGAATGTTAAATTGTGTAGAGGCTATAACATATCAACGATATTATTGTGAGTATTAAAAGTAATAAAAATATTTTAGGAGATACATTTGGAAATTGCAACCTGAAAACAGACTATTTCATCTCGAAAGGGACGCCGTCAACTCGGACATAATGGACTATTCAAATAGTTCTTCCTTATAATAGTTTCACATCAATGGTCACAGGTGATTTGAGAATATGATGTAGATTGACCAAACATGGAATGTCGAGCTCTAAGTTGCACCATGAATAGAAATTCTAGATGCGGAAACACTGAAAAAAACTGATACGGGATATGTTCATTGAGTACCTGGTTCATTATTACTAGTGCTTGTTTGTAAATGTCGATCAGAAAACTCAGACAACATGATAAGAAGAAAGAATCCAAGGTATGGGGAGAGTGCAGAGTGTGTGGCGTAGGAAGCATCATATACCGATGTGATAGTTGGATAGAATGGAGCTCTTACTATGGACGAATCTTCGAGTGTGATGCGTGTCGATCTGCATCGTGCTCGTGCCTCCATTGCTGACATGAAAAAGGAAAATGAAAACGGACCAGGAACAGATGAATAATACCGCCTTTATTTCCCTCCGTAACTGATGAGGGGAACCACGAAAATTTCACTAGTCTAAACAATGAAGATGATGAATCTTACTCAAATTTGGTGTCTTTGTCTTCGGTTGGCCAGTATATTACATCAAATGGCAACGACGTCACAAGCGATGATGGAGTCGCCGATGCCAGTGATAGCGATGTGGATAACGGAGGTACTAACCGTGACCGTAACCTTGTCTAAGACCATGGTCGTGATATTGGTAGTGATAGTGATTGGGACAATCGAAGTGAAGATAAGCTTGATGCTTCGTTCTTCCTTCGAGACTAATTTGTTTATCTCTACCTCTAGATGTGGCCGCCATCAAGATTGATTCATTCGCCATGAAAGTCATTTTCTTCAAGAGATGTTGCTCAACAACTTTGGATATACAATGAATCCATTTGAACCGTTCATAGCTAATTGGACGATGGCATCAGCAGTTAAGAACATTTTAGTTGTTCTCACTTGGTGGGATTTCGGAGAGTAGACTCTTGAATTCATAGTTCGTGACTGCATTGTTTCAGATTGTCGTTGATAGGAAATGGATCGTCACTTGAAAACTCAACATCTTCATAATTGTCCGTGTAATAACAGGTCATGTCACACGGCTCGAAGTGAAATACCAGGTTATTTTTCACCGTGGCAGGCGAATATCGAAGTTACTTTCTCCAGACGGGGATAAACTGATATTTTTTTTAGATGATTAAATCGATTGAAATTTTAATGGGTTCAGTGAAACGAGTAGGGGGACGACAATTAGGGGGACGAAAACGTATTTGTACAATTTCCATGTGACAAGGTTGTTGTTACATGGACCCCCTTATCCCAGTATATATGTCATTCTGTAAGATATTAAAGAATAAAACAGGTGGGCATCATCTGTGTTTCCGGAACTGAATGCCTACATTCCAGAGGAGTAGTTTTGATGTAGATGTCACATCTAATGGGATATGCCAATTTTGGGGCCCCATGTAGGTTACATACAGAAAATTACAGTGTTTGCATGGTTACGGATGGTAACTGAAGGAAAAATCTACACAATTTGAAAATAAATTGCATCGGGCATTAGCTGTGGCATATAGATACTGTATGATTTAATGCATGAGGTATAGAAATTCACTTACGGACAGCGTAGAATAAATGGAAGAAATTGTACGGGCCAACATTCATTGTTTGAAAAATTACACGAATGTATCAATGGAAATTTCTTTCATACACAGGACATTTTTGTCTATGTAATCTAGGCTCGTAACTACACATTTTGTGAGAGACGTTGAGTGAATAATGCATATAATACTGGCAAAAATGTAGTTTGTAATGTAAGTCAGATTGAACTTTACATTCATGTGCTGAATGTTTGATTATACATAAACTACGTTAATTCATTCATATACCGTATACAATTGTCAATCCTTAATCCATTTTACAATCATTTCATTAATGTGAAAGTGAATGATTATTGCGATCTCTGAGGTATACATCTGTTATATGTAGGAATGATATGATGGAATATGGGAATGATAAATAGAATAATAGCAATAAACATTGCAATATATGTATACCAATCATGGTATACACGATATTAATATTTTTTTTATTTGCGATATCATGCGATATCAAATCGTAAAATTTGATAAAAATATGAGAAAAGCAAAATATCAAAGAACCGTAATACTGAAAAACGTTATAGAGATGGAGCTATGAAAAATTGGACGGAACAAGGAAAATTGAAAGAAAGTATAAACTAGGCAGTAAAAGAAGAATGAGAACCACCATAAGCAACGACCAAGAAACGCATCAAAGAAGAAAATATTAATATATCATGTATATAAAATCTATGTAAGTCTATTTTTTCGCTTCATATCCTTTCTTCCAATGTAAACATATAAACCATATTGAACTGCATACATATAAAAAATGGCATCACTAAATATAAAGAATATAGCAAAAGTTAGTAAATTGAATATGAAAAGATCATGACATGAGAATTAGAGGATGAAGTAATAAACGGAAGAGGAATTCAAACATACCTATTTCCTGAATCAGGGTACTTGAAGATGAGAAGAAACCTGTGAAAGAAAATCAGAAGAGGAAGTGAAGGTAAAGGAAGGTTAACAAATATGAATGGAGTCGTACAAAATTGTTTGAATGATTTAATACTTAATGAATACTTACGTGTGCTGAAAATTTGACGCATCCAATAAATTCATCGTGATAGCAACTGACGTGTATGAGTCGCTGTTGAATGATCAGAATGAGTGAACTGTCATTGGGTTGGGATCATCGTTGCAAGTTGATCGTTTATACTTGTGACTGGTTGATGGAAATGTGCGCGGATGGGGGAAAATCAGGTGATGGAATTGTATGAAAACGGCACATAAATGGCTGATTAGTTGAAATTTTAATAACTGAAAAAGACACACAACGGTCCTTTCTCGCACTGAAACGGCAGATCTGAAAAATGTTGAGAAATCGAAAAAATACTATTACCATTAAAACTTTCAATATTATTTTTTAATAAAAAATCAAATGAATATACGACAGGAAATAATAAAAAACTTACACAGTCCGAAAATAAAGCAATTAAAAAAATTAGGGCATCCGAAAAATTAAATGTGGACGTAAACGATCTGTTACGTGTATAATATCAACGAAATCGCGTATTGTCCTCAAAATATCTCAGAAGACATGACAAGTATGTCGCCTTTAAAGATCGGAATGGGGATACGACAATTAGGGGAACGACAATTAGGGGAACGACAATTATGGAACGACAATTAGGGGAACGACAATTAGGGGAACGACAATTAGGGGAACGACAATTAGGGGAACGACAATTAGGGG
>JAULBU010009879.1:0-24577 GCA_032358235.1 Odonthalia washingtoniensis
TACCGCACCATATACGCTTATCATGCCCTTGCATGTTTTTCACTATACCTATGCAAGATCTAAACGTAGATATTTTATTTATCTTAACTGTTTGTATTTCATTAGTTAAGTGTGTGATAGGTAGATTCATAGAGTTATATTATAGAGTGTGTTTAACCACTCATATACTAAGTGTATGCTTATAGTAAATATATGCTAGTTAGTTATCCACATGGCTAGAATATCCGCAAGTATTAGCAATATCAGTATAAAGAGATAAAAACAACGTCACAAAATCCTCTAGGACTGTTTAAAAAGAGTGTGCACGACATGGTATACCCGTATTATGATACTCACAGGCTACACACTATATACACAGTACAGGGTACAGTGTGAGAAAAACCGCAAATATCAATACCAACAAGGACTATATATACATAGGGATATAAAAGGCTATAGTAGTACATGGTACATAGTGTGGTATATGGTCACATACATACAGGCTACTAGATAAGCCTATATACTAGCTACCCACACAGCACGAGCAGTCTATTCTAGGATAAAAAAGAATTACTTTACTCTTAACTGGTAGAAAAGCCTGACAGGGTAAGACGGGGGGGCGGTTGGTCCCGTGCGGTTGAGGGTAAGATTGAAGCTACCCATCAAAAATTATATATATTTTTTAAGATACGTATTACAACTAAACCAGAAGGCATATGGTATAATGGTCTTATCAAATAAAGATCGATTAGGCTCTGTCATCAATCTTGGTGCTTCTTATGAAATAATGGTTATGTGCGGAAATTTCAATATTATTGGCGATAAGACCCCTCCGGGTCATTTAAACGTTATGGATACAACTACACTACACAACTACAAACGAATACTCTCTGAGATAGCTATTGATAAGGGTTTAAAGGAACTTGCCGATTTTATCCAAACCTTTGAACCCAAGGTTCCTGTAGAAAAGGGAGAGCATTTTGGACCTCCGGTATATAACATTACAAAACTACCTGAAGCTACGTGTGACGGCTGTCAGTAAAATAGACCCCTTGACTTTTCAGAAGAAACATGATACACTTGGGCTTAGTGCCCAGGCCACCGACCCCTCCCGGGGAAAGGTGTTATACTATAACCAATGATAACCTTAACAGACGATAAGAGACAGAGGATCTTCCTCTTTTGTAAAGACAAGAACTTTAAAGAGGTAGGCTTCGAATTTGAACTAGATAAGAACTACAAGACAGTAGCTTCTATGGTTACGGCGGTATCTAGAATATATAACCAGGTAAAGAATAACCCCTCTAAGTATAATCTAGATCTAGAACGAGTAAACGCCGTAGTAGACAACGTTAACTCCCGACAGACTCAAGGGTTACTAACTAATAAAGACACTACCACTCTAAGGGAAAAGGAAGAAATACTTAATCCCACAGATATTAAAGGTTTGGTTATGGGGTCTAGAAACCTAGCTATGGGTATCTTACATAAGAAACTAGGTAAGATGTCAAGGTCAGTTAAGCTAATGGATGATATAAAACTCTCAGAGTTAGCTACCGTCTCAGCGATTTTAATAGACAAAGCTCAAATCCTACAAGGACAGAGTACTGAGAACATAGCTATTCTATCAAAGAACATAGGAATGCTTACCCCAGAAGAAGCCTTAGCCCATGTTCTAAAGACCAGGGAGGCCAACATGGTGGATAAAGAAAAAAAATAAATAATGGAAATCTATACCGACGAACAGATAGAGCTAGAGATGGAGAGACGTCATCGTAAATTTGACGAATACACCAGAACTCCAGCCTATCAAGAAAAGCTATTACAACGTATCAAGATAAATGATGCGTGTCTTAATAATGCCCAGGCTAGGGCAATGACTTATAATCTGTGTTCTAGGCCAGAGAACCCAGCAGAGGGTTGTATATTCTTCATAGAGAACTTTGGTTGGACCTTCGATCCTCGTCCGCACAATGATATGAAGCATCTTCCTTTTATACTATTCGAATATCAGAAGGATGCCATTAAATGGATGATAGACCATATAGACAAAGGTCAAGACGGATTAGTTGAAAAGTCTCGAGACATGGGAATATCCTGGACACTCTTTGTTTGGATACCTATTTGGTTATGGTTATTCAGAGATGGTGTAAACGTACTAGAGGGGTCCTACAAGGAAGCCTTGGTGGATAACCGCTCTAAAGACTCACTATTTGGAATGATTGATTATGGTGTAGATTCATTACCTAAGTGGATTCTTCCTAAGGGTTATGATAAAGGAAAGCACCGAACTCAAATGAAGTTCAACAATCCCGCAACTGGTAATCTTATTACTGGAGACACTATGAACCCTGACTTTGGTCGTGGAACACGTAAGACCACTATTCTCTTTGACGAGTTGGGTTCTTGGGACTACGCTAAAGATGCTTGGGAATCTGCTGGAGACTCAACATCTTGTCGTATTGCTAACTCGACGCCAAAGGGATATAACTACTATAAACAGTTAAGAGACTCAGGAATTGATGTACTTACACTTCACTGGAAACTACACCCACTTAAGGACCAGCAATGGTACGAGTTTGAGTGTGCTCGTAGAACCCCAGAAGAAGTCGCACAAGAACTAGACATATCCTACAACAAATCACAAGAAGGTGTTGTTTATCCAGAATGGGACCCAGAGAACATAGAGAAAGGTTTATTCGAATACGAAGAAGACCTACCACTATATGTTGGATGGGACTTTGGAAAGTCAGACGATACCGCCATGATATGGGTACAACCATGGAATGGTAAGTGGAAAGTCGTTGACACATATAGGAACAGCAATAAACTTATAGACTTCTACATACCCTTCGTTACTGGAGTACTAGATTCAGATGGATACCAATATTCAAAGGAAGATAGAGAGGTTATAGCAAGTCACAAGTATTGGAAGAAAGGAACTCACTTTGGAGACCCAGCTGGACGATTTACCTCTCAGGTTTCAAACCAATCTGTTATAGGAAAGCTACAAGAAGTAGGAATCATTGTTAACTTCAGAGATGATTGGAAAGGATTCCAGGTTAGAAAGGATGCCGCAAAAATGATGATACGAGATGGAATTAAACTTAATAAGAACTCCAGAACTGATTACTTCGATCTATGTATGAACCAAGCAGCCTATCCAGCCGTTAAGAGTTCGGGTATTCAAGAGATACGATCCTTTGAACCAAAGCATAACTGGACCAGTCACTATCGTTCAGCGTTCGAATATTTGGCCCTAGGAGTAAGAGATTTCATACAACCACGCAAAACTGTCTATGATAAATTTAAACCTAACCCAGTTCTACAGAGATATAAAACAAACCGTAGGTCATTAAGATACTAATATGAAAACTAATAAAAAATGGGAACCAAAATATACTAAGTTTATAAATGAACTAATCTGTATTCTTCGTAGAGAAATGTTTCTACATAAGTATAAGATAGGTACTTCCTATGCGAAAGAACCAAAACAAGGAAAGGAGGAGGAAGTTGGAACAGTTACCGCAGAAATAAAGGTAAATAGTACTTACTATTTTGCCGATATCGTTTTCTATCCAAATGCACACGACATGTGGAAAAAGAAAGATAAAGACGGTTTAATTGAAGTTGTCATCCATGAGATGTGCCATATATTAAATAATCCACTAACAGATCTAGCGGAGAAATCACAGAGTCCGGCAACTGAGGAATTTGTACTTGAAAAAATTGAACAATCAACACAACACCTAGCGGTTATTATATCAGCCTTTTTAAGAGAAACTCACCCTAAACTATTCAAATAAATGTTACAGTATAATGAAGGATCTTATTGGTTTCGAAGACTAATGAGAGACATAGAGAAGATAGACAAGAACATAAAGGTTAAACGTGCCCTACATGGATTTTATCGTATTTTTTGGAGACGTGCCTATATACATGAGATATATAAGGAATGTCCACTTATAGGTTTTACCTATGAAGTAGAAGATCCAAGTCTTGAATCTAAGAAGTATTATGAGGAACTAGAAGATGGAAACGAGATAACACGCAAGGTAAAGAACTATACAGAGGGATACTGGGATTCACTAGATAGAATCAAAACCAGGGTGTGGATGATGAAACATAATTATGAATTTAATAAAAATGCTACTGATGCCTACAAAACAATGGTGGTCAAATAAAACATAACGTGTTATAATACAAATAATGAAAACCTCCACCAAGGAACCTTCGATATTAGAATTGGTAAAAGATCAATACCCAACACTAAATCCAACAGACCTAGAAAAGAAAGTAGTAGAAAATACCTTTCATAAGTTTCGATATTCAGCAGACCAACGTAATAGAAACTATCAATATTTTGATGGTTTAAATCTCATTGAATATATCAATGATTCAGTTAGACGCTTTACCACAAACATAGATGAACGAGATAGTCTAGAAGATTGGCAAGCCAGGGTTCATGATCCATTCACAAGAAACAAAGTTCTTGCTATTCTTGGACGTGTTTCAGCCAACCTACCAATCGCACAATTTAAATCAAAGGGTGATGACGACCCACGCAAGGGGATACTTCTTACTAACCTATATGAATACGTAGAAGACAAAGAAGAATATGAGGAGGTTATGTCCCAGCTATTACTAGAAGCCATCGTTAAGGGTACGGCTATTGGTTATGAAGGAGTTACCAGAAAGACAAATAAGCATCGAGATATAACAGGAGTAGGAGACGATATGACTATTTCTGAATCTACTGAAACAGAAACTCTATTCCCAACAACAGTAGTTCCACTAGAAGACTTCTATCCATCTTCAGTATCTATTAGGACAATTGCTAAAATGCCTTATTGTTTCTGGAGAACTGTACAGACATACTCAGAGTTTATGGCAGATTGGAAAGGATATGATAAAACAAAGTACGTTGTTCCTAAGTTTAATATGGTTGGATCTATGGAATCAGAGACTAAGCCTTTCTATTTTGACCATGTTTCACAAGATGTTTCTGACGGACAAGTAGAACTAATTAAGTATTATAACGTAGAAACAGATGAATTTATAATAATTGCAAACGGTATCTGGTTAAACCCAGTAACTATTAAAGGCCAAGAAGACATTAGTCCTATTCCTTTTAACCATAAAAAGTTACCATTCTTTGAAATCAAGTTTGATTTCTTCGGTGATTGGTTCTACGGAAAGTCACTACCAGATCGCCTAAAGTCAATGCAGGACGTTCTAAACGTGTTAACAAACATGTTACTAGACCAAAGCTTCCTTACAATATTCCCTCCACTACTTACAAACGGATCAGACTCAGTTGAGGATGATTATCTACGACCAGGGCGACGTACGCCAATTGACACACAGGGTCAACCATTGAGTGAAAGCTTTATGAAGTTAGACTTAGGTGTACCTAGTTCATGGCATCAATATATCCTTGAATACACAAAGAGAATAATGGAACAGAGTTCATTGGATCAAGTATCTTCAGGACAAGCGGGGGTTGGAGGTAGAACCACAGCACAAGAGATTAACACAGCTGCGTCTGCGGTGTCTAATGTTCTCGGTATATTTGGAATGCTTATTAAGTATGGAATAAAACAAAAGGCAGCACTTAAGGGAGCAAATATATTACAGTTTGGTACAGATGAAAAGACCCCACTAGTAAGTAAGATTATGGGTTCTGAAGCTGGTCAGATATCTAAATACTTCAACGTATTTAAACTAGACGATACAATGCTTTCAGACGGTAAACATGGAGTTAAAATGATTGAAATGTACGGAGATAAGAAAGACATGCCAACCAAATCTAAACTAGAGGCACGTCAAATTGTTACATCATCCAATCTTCGAAAGCCGGTAGAGATTGTGGCAATTACAGCTGAACACATAAGAAGTTTTGATTTCATGGTATCAGTAGTAGAAAATCCAAAATCAGATCAAACAAAGGATATGGCAAAGGCACTACAACTAGAAAAGGTAAAGACATATCTATCATTCTTCCCATCTATTGTTGATGTTAATGAACTAGCAATTCAAACAGCTATGCTTATGGGTGATGATCCAACTAAGATAATCAAGCAAGAAGTTCTTAACCCACAACCTACTAACCCAGCAGACAACCCAGCCGCGTTAAGCCCAACATCTACAGAACCACAAGGAAATGCAGCACAGTCAGCGGTACAAGGAATGCAAGGAGGTAACTTAGATAACTTAAACATACTACTTAAGGGTGGTGTATAAAATATAAAATGCGAACACAAGACGAAATACTAAGTGAATATATAGCAACAGTTTCTGAGATAGATACAGATATAGATACAGAAGTCCAAAGAAAGATGTTTCAGGACTTAAAAAATGTGGATGGTTTCTTAGATTGGCTTGATAAAATCATTGCTTCTGATCTTAGAAAGTATTTTGATGCACCAAGTCAACGACATCAAGATGTAATAAGAGGTAATATAACAAGAACAGTTGACATGAAGAAGAGGACTATCGAATCAGATAAACCAATTGTAACAAAGAAAGTTTCTATTCCTTATAGGAAATAATACCATAGGAAATAAACTGTGTTATAATTCACTCAGATTGAACTGTGTGACGAGGGAGGGATGATTGTGTTCGCCCATGACCCCCTCTCTCATCAGACAGCTTAATCGCGTCTTGATGTCTCAACTAACAGGTGGACTCGACCACCCGTGGGCAGAACCACGTAAACAAGTGTTTAATATAAAAAGGGAGTTAGAGATAAGATATTATGGAGGTAGAATATACTTTAGAACAAATACAGGCACTGGAAGCCAAAGCAGCAGAAGCTGATACATTACGAGTAAAACTGGAAACAGCCGAAAATAATGTTAACTCAACTGTTGAAGAATTAAAGGAATTACGAAAGAGGAAGCAAGATGCGGAAGACCTCTTAGAGGCTAGTACAAAACTTACACCCAGAAACGTAGACGCTACGCAAGCAGCTCGTGATGCCGCAATAGCTGTATTAAATGAGGAGAGGTCTAAACAGACTGAAATGACCCGCCAAGAGTTTGAAACCAATTTTAAGGTTTCTAATCCTGAATTCCTACCAGCAAATGATGTTGGAGGTTTAAAGTTTGCAGCATTCAAGAAAGTATTGGATCGCTTTAATTTAAGTGGAGTCACGAAAGTGGAAGACCTTAAAACTATTTATGGTGATGCATATACGATTATGACTGGTGTGGCTCAAAAACCAAAGACTGAAACTAACCCGTATGCGTTCTCGCCAGTTTCACGAAGCGGGGCACAAGAAGCTACCGATGGAGATTTATCTCCAAAGGAACAAAAGCTTATTGACTCAGTGGGTTGGACAAAAGAAAAATACCTTAAACTGAAAGTGCGACAACCAGGATTTATTTCAGGTTTAGTATCTCAGGTTAAGGATTAATAAATTATATTGTAAAATTATGGCAATAACCGCAATCGGCACACTTAGTCCATTCGGTGGTCCAGTACTTCGTAGTAATACTCTTGCAAACTCCATTACAGTCACAGTAAGTGATTCAGTAAAGGCAGCATCAGGATTTTTAGCACTAGGTACAACAGGAGCACTCGTATTCGGGCATGTTACCGCAATCGTCACAAATAAAGGACTTGGCTTAAATACAACTGGTATTTCAGGGGCAGAGATGGGCTCATTCGTGGGCACCTATCTAACAGCTGCTGATAACCAAACAGTTGGACTCGTTAAGGCAATGTGTGACGTCTCTAAAGAGACTCTTTATTCAGCAGAGGAATCTGCAGCAATCGGTACAACTACTGGTTCAAACCTTCTAGGTTATACACAGGACCTATCAGACGAGGACACTCTTTCAGAGGGTTCTGCTCTAACAACAACTGGACAATACATGGGATGGGGAGTCGACCCAAACAACGCTGCACAAGCAGTTGTTAACATTTTCGAAAGCCAGGTATTCGGTGTCTAATTAATCCTTAATATAAAAAATATATGGTTATAGAAACAAGAGGAACATGGACCGATCTTATCGCTGGTGTAGGCCTCCAAATTGGAGAAGTCTTCGATCAGGGACAGGAGGAATACCTAGTAGGTATCGGCAATGTTCTAAATATGACTACTGGAGATGGAGCTCAAAAGAACTTCTCTGGTAAAACTGGTATTGGTCGCATCTCTGCTTTTGCAGACGGTGATGATCTTCCAGGTGGAAAGCGTTTTAAGACTTACACAACTATTGTTAATTACAATAACTATGGTAAGTTTATTGACGTTACAAAGAATACAATTGATGACCGTGATTTCTCAGCTACGCTTGATGAAATGAAGGACCTTTCAGTTGGTGCTAACTACTCACAAGATGAGTCAGGTATGCAATTATTCAACGGTGGCTTTGCTACCACAACTACAGTTAATGGATATGTACTTAGTTTTTACGGAGACGCAAAACCTACTTTCTCAACAATCCACCCAACAGTAGTTCCTGGTGCGTCAACCCAATCTAATGCTAGTTCAACTGGTATTGTATTCGGACATGACAACCTAGAAACAGCTAGTATCGCACTACGTCTACAAAAGACTGATGACGGCTTAGCTATGTCTCTAAATGGAAAAACAATGCTCGTAGGTGCACCAGCCCTAGAGCGTGAAATGACAGAGGAAACAATGTCAACTCTAACTCCAGAATCAGCAAACAATGCAATCAACGTTTACAAGGGATCTAGTGATGTTGCTATCAGTAACTTCCTAGCTACTACAAACGGTGGTTCAGACACAGCTTGGTTCCTAGTCGTTCCTGGACGCCACAAGATGTACCATGAGACTCGCCAAGCACCTACTCTTGAAAGTGAAACAAATATCAAGAACAAGGTTGCAACTTTCACAGTTGATGCTCGATGGGCAGACTATGTAAAGGATTGGAGACGTGTGTGGGGATCAAAGGGAAACCTTTCAGCTTACTCAGCGTAAGCAAAGAGTTCATACTCTGCTCAGTATCTTTACGGGTACTGGGACAGGGTATGATACTAATTTATTAGTCTTAAATTAAATCATATATGACAATGATGACAACATTCCCTAGTGGAATATTAAATGGAGCAGAGGTTGCAAAGACAGCTGCATATACAGTGGTAACAACTACTGACTAAGGAAAAGTATTTAAGGTAGAATCATCTATCGTATTTACACTACCTTCAATAGCAATTGGTAATGTGTTTACGTTCGTTTATACAGGGGTTGACAGTGTTGCAAATATAACACTTAGCCCTGCAGCACTAGACGGAATAACATATGCTGGTTCCGAAGTAGATAACAAAGACCTTATATTAACTACAGCAACAGCAAAAAGAGGTGACTATGTAAAGATTGCATCTTTATCACAAGTTGTTTCTTGGCAAGTTGTAGATATCAAAGGTATCTGGACAAAAGAAGCTTAACTTCATTGCTCTACGATGTCCCCACTGGGGCATCTATAGGGCCGGGAAGGCTCAATAAAATATGAAAAAAATAATTAACACAACGTCAGACGCAATAGAAGTGAATATTCTTGGTAGTCAATACAGACTAGAACCAAAGGGATTTCTTATTGTATCAACTGCAGTAGCAGACTACTGGCACGACACTCTACATAAGTTTCTAGAAGTAGAAGACTTTGTTGAGGTTTCAAAGAAGGAGGTAAAAGAAGTTGAAGTCGAATCAACCGATACTAGTAAGGTAAAGAAAATAATCAAGAAATAATATGTACGGAGGATTTGCTTATACATCCCAGAATACTTTTCCAATCATTGGAACTAAAGTAGGGACAACAAGAACACCGATTACGCTTGCCAATACCTATACACAGACTAAAACCTTTGAGGTTGGTGGATCTGTTAAGTTAGACATTGCTGTATTATACACAATGGGTGCGGCAGAAACAGCTAATACTATCGAATGCAAGGTTGAATCATCACCAGATGGAACAAACTTCTATAGAATTGCAAATGAAACTGTTTCAGGGGGAACATCAACATTAACAGCACGTGAATTTACATTTGTAGGAGCAGACGCAGCTGCGGCAACTATTGGTATTGCACTCGACATTTGGTACAAATACATAAAGGTCTCTTTCAAGGAATCTGGAGTAGCAAGTACGGCGGGAACAGTTTACGCAGAAGCAACACTTAGCGGTCAATAAATGAACACTCTTAACGATTTGCAAGAACACCTAAGGGTAACTAAAGAAAGTCTTCAAATTGTTAGTGAGGAACTTGGCACTTTACTTTTCCAAAGAGATGAAGTAAAGCAAGATTTAGAATCACGCCAACTTCTAGTAAAAGAATCTGTTGATAGGTTAAAGGAGTTAAACAAGAAAATAAACCTAGAAAAACTTAGAGGAGACGAAGAAGTTCATAGAAACAAAGAAGAACTCCAGGATGTGTTAACCCAAATTAAAGCATCCAAGATTGAGCTTAAAGAAATAAAGAATACAACAAGTGGACTAAACAACACCGTTCCAAAGTTAAATTCCGAGATAACAAAACTTAATGAAGTTAAAATCTCCATTCTGAATGAGATAGAAAGCAACCTATTTACTAAAGAACAATTGTTAAACAAACTTAATGTTTTAGAACTAGAGAGGCTTCACAAGGAAGAGAAACTTCTATCTCAGGACAATGAACTGGCTAAATATGAGTCAAAGAAAGCAAGGATCATTAAGGATTTCGATCTCTTTGTTGAATTAAACAACCAAAAGATCGAGGAGGAGAAAAAGAAAATAGACGGACCAATGAAACTACTAGAAGAGACGACTCTTCAACTAGAAAAAAGAGAAAAGAACCTAATGATACTTAGTACTAGGTTTAGAAACAAGTTTGAAAAAGCCTTCCCAGGACAACAAGTAATAATTTAATATGAATATAAACGATCTTACACAAAAAATAGTATCAGAAGCACAAAAACTAGCAGGTGGTATTCTTTCAGCATACCAAGAATCTGAAAAAGAGCTTATTAATTCTGAGAACGCGGTAAGACAATCTGTAGCAGACTATTTATCTGTGGTAAAATTAACCAAGGAGACTAATGAAATGGTGGTTAAGGAAACACAGGCACTTAGAAAAGAACAAGAAAGTACCCAGAAGCAAATAGATACCCTTAATAGTCTTATTAGTTCTTTTAATGCAAAAGAATTAGTAAGAATAGAGTTGGAGGATAAGATAAAGAGCCTAACTTCAAAGAATTTAGAGTTAGAAAGTAAAATAACTAAGGACACTGAGTCTTTGGATAAACTATCTGAGCTTACTCTCGAAAGACAAAAAGAACTTGACAGAATCTCTAGAGAAATAGTAAAGGGCGGTCTAGAATTAGACTCATTCAAAGACAAATTATCTAAACTAAACACAAAATCAGTACAGGAACTGGCGGCAGCTGAGGCTAAAAAGAATGAACTACTAGCAGAATTAGAGCCAACAAGGTTAAAGTTACTTGAAAAACACGACGAATTGACAGCAAAGGAAAAGGATTTAAATAAAAAGGAATCTGGACTAAAGGTTGTAGAAGAAAGATACAAGCAACTCTTTGGTGAAAAAGGATTGGTATTTAAAGTATAATGCACGTAAAATATACACAGAACCCAGGTATCGGCGGACTAGATAACCTCACTCCGAGCGAGGAGGTTTTTTTAATGAATCTTGCTGGGTTAGACTATCAACAAAATGATATAATATACTACAATGGAACCGCTCTTACAGTGTCCAGAAAAGGTATATCGTTTGAAACAATATCAAACAACCTACAAGCATATAATGCAACATTGAACTATGATGTCAATGGAGACATAACAAGCATTATATATTCAAATGGAATTACTAAAACATTTGGATATTCGGGTGGGGATATAGTAACAGTAACACTATCAGGATCAACTCCGACTGGAGTCGAACTGGTAAAAACATTAACATATACATCAGGAGATGTAACGGGGATAACTTACTCATAAATAAATTAAAATAAATGTCAAAAGGAAATACATTTGAATCAGAACTCTTAGCTCTACTTTTCAACAATACTGATATTGCTGATATTGGAGATGCGGGAGGTATTCAAAACAGTGCGGCAGCAGGTTCGCTATATATAGCATTACATACAGGCGACCCAGGGGAAGCAGGAACATCAGCAACTAGCGAAGCAACTTACACAGGTTATGCTCGTGTAGCAGTAGCACGTTCAGGGGCAGGGTGGACAGTAGCAGGTAGTTCAGTGTCTAACGCAGCTCAAATCTCTTTCGGAGAGTGTACAGCTTTATCAGATACAGTTACTTACGTGTCTATAACAACAGCGGTTTCAGGAGCAACAAAGATACTTTATTCAGGTGCTTTAACAGCATCAAGAAGTATCTCAGCAGGTATTACTCCTTTGTTCGCAATTGGAGCATTAACAGTGACTGAAGACTAATATGTATCAATGCAACATTTGTAAGGTGGAAGCAACTGTAGACCATATCAATCCAGCTAAATTAAACTGTGATTGTGTTGATGGTAAAGTTGTTACAAATATGGAAGGTCATGCGTACGGTCAAGGTTCTATGGGCGAGACAATCCATAACAACAACCTAACAGAACAATCAGCAGTCTTTGTAAAGCAAATGATGTCAATGGTTCTAGGGGTAGAGTTCTTTCAGGAGAAGAAAAGTGAGATATTCGCTAACGAAGTGGTAATTGAGGACTCATCATCAGGGAGAAAGTTCTCATTTACCTTAACAGCAAAAGAAATATAATGGCAGGATTTAAAGGAGTAAAAGAAATAGTAGATGCAGAACTAACTGGTAACACTCGTAACTATCAATGGCGTAAGACACCATCTCAAGTTACTACAGCAGGTATTTGGTTTGACCTTGCAAACACTTCAGGTATGCCACCTGCTAAGCAGTGGTTCGACGCCGCTCCTTTAACAGCAACAGCAATTAAACAATCTACTGATAAGGGTATCTATCATGGCCCTAACGTTTCACCTGCTCAAAAACACCTTCGTAAGACGATAGTAATGGGGAATGTTATAACACCGTTGCCTATGGCAATGCAGTTATGCGACTACCTTCTCTACTACCCGACAATAGATGACTCTGAAACAGCCCTACAGGAAATGGATAACACTGTCACACTTCCTCGCTATACTGATGGGGTGGGGGTACAGATAATGGCTATTACAACAGGAGCCAGAACAGGTGGACAAACATTTACAATAACCTACACTAATAGTGATGGTGTTGCTGGTAGAGTAACTCCACTTATGCAACAAAACACATCGTCTATTCTTGGTACGGTCACAACGTCAGCACTAGCTCCGACCAACCTAGCAACAGGTGGGCCGTTCATCACCCTACAAAACGGTGATAGTGGTGTACGAAGTATTGAAAGTGTACAGATGAACGGAATAGACACAGGATTCTTTACTCTTATTTTAGTTAAGCCTTTAGCTGAAACTTTCTTAAGAACAAACAACGCCCCTGTGGAAATAGACCATCTCATTCATCATAATCAACTACCTCGCATCTATGACGATGCTTTTCTCGGCTATATATGTCTCCCTAACGGGACTTTGGTCGGGTCTACGTTTATAGGGACATTAAAAACAGTGTGGAACTAATAATTAACTAATAAAAAAACATGGCAGGATTCAATTCATTCGACCAAATAATTCAAGCAAATGCTAATGGTCAAACATTCAAAGCAACATGGGGAAAGAACTTCAACCCTACAGCAGCGGCAGTAGCAAACGAGTTTCACACTCTTTTTAGAGGAGCAGGAAACCCAGGTGCTGACGCAATCTTTAACACGGGTTCAACACTTGTCTTTCAACCTGTTCTCGACACTACCGCAAACGCTGGTTGTATCCAGCATGGTGGAGACGTACAGCCAACCTATTACAAATACTTGCAGTCTCTAGCAGCTCAATCAGCAGCAGCTACTGTTGTTCCAGGTATTCTTAAACTTGTGGATGTTATTGGTTTCTATAGAAAGACACCAGTAACATCTATTCTTGCTGATGCAACAACAAACACGCTTGCACAGTCTGATACTTTCACAGCAGATGACACAACAGATATTTGCACATGGGGAACTAGAGTAAGCAATCCAAGTAACGTCTTAACTGGTACTCGTACAAGATTGACAACCACAACTACTCTCCCAGCAGGATTATCTCTTGCAACTGATTACTATTTCATTAAAATAGATGATAACACCTTCAAGCTTGCTACTTCTTATGCTAATGCTATTGCAGGGACAGCTATAAATATTACCTCTACTGGTACAGGCACACACACAATCTCAAGATTACTTCCTCGTTATACGAACGGGGCTGGCGTACAAGCTATTTGGTTCAATAACAACGCAGTAGCTATGGGTGCGGCAACTCCTAACCTTTCCCTTGGTTACACAAACTCTGCACAGGTTGCCTCAAGAGCAACCCCAACAGTTCTTCCAATCGGTAAAACAGCTGCTTCAAACAGTCACATTCTCTACACAGGAGCTACGGGCACTGGAAAGTATAATTACACAATGCCACTACAAGCAGGGGATGCGGGCATTGCAGAAATTAACACAATCCAGAACTCAGTTTCTTACGTTTCAAATGAATATACAGTTGCACTCATAAAAGAAATTGCAGAAGTTCCACTATCTATTCTTGGACAAACAACAATGGAAAATCTAATTACAGAACTTCCTTCACTTCCTCGTATTTATGACAGTGCAGCACTTTACTGGATTTGGGGTTCAGGTGTAGCAACACCAGCATCTTCAGCTTTCTCAGGTACTCTTAACTTCGTTTGGAATTAAAATGGCAATTCTAGGTAACATTGACCAACTTAGCTTCAATCCAACTCGCTCATGGGGTCATTTTTCTACGCAACAAAACTACAAACCGAGTACCAGGTACTCGGCTTACTTCCCAGACACAACTTCAACCTCTACGTTTAACAGAGCTTGCTTTCCAACAGGAACTCAACCTCCTTATTCGTGGTTATTAGCACCTAAAGGTGGAGAACTATCCTCTACTACTTATGTAGGTGGAACAGGTTCTATATCAGGCTCACTAACCCTTGGTAAGTTCATGGAGGCAGATTTAACAGGCTTAGGAGAACTTTCTGGCTCACTATCTCTGATTACATCACTTGCTTCTAACTTATTAGGTAGTGGAACACTCACGGGTGATCTTAGCCTTACTTTAGGACTTGCGGCTAATCTCGTAGGAGCAGGAGATATATCGGGAGCTTTATCTTTACTTGTTCCTCTGGCTTCATCACTTTCTGGCTCAGGTATAATTGTTGCTAACTTAAAAGGTAACTCAAGTATAGAGGCGGACATCTATGTTAACCAATCAACAGCCACCGTAAATGAGCTTGTAGCAGGAGTATGGAACGCACTAGCAGCAGACTTCAACACCTCAGGAACAATGGGACAGAAACTTAATGGTGCTGGAAGTGCTGGTGACCCTTGGACTACAGACTTGGCATCTTACAATACAGCGGGAACAGCTGGTCTATTAATGAAGAAGGCAAGTAAGCCTAAGATAAGTTTATAACTTGCTAATTAGTCATTTTTGTGCTATAATAAAAAACATATATGTCATTTAGAGACGTTCAAAATCCTGGAATTGGTGGTTTAGATGAACTAACCGATGCAGAGACACTAGTTATACAACAGATAACAGCACTCGGAGATCCCGGAGCTGATAGAATTTTATTCTGGGACGAAAGTGCCAATTCATACGCCTTCTTAACAGCTGGGTCTGGTTTAACTATTGCCGGCACAACAATAACAGCAAGTGCTTCAGGTGTAACTGGAACAATAAATGAAATAGCTTACTTTGATAGTGGAACCTCAATCTCCTCATTGCCAGTAGCAACATATCCATCTCTTACAGAGCTTTCATATGTTAAGGGTGTTACTTCAGCTATACAGACACAAATAAATGGAAAACAAGCAAGTGGTTCTTACGAAGTAACAACAGCAAAAGACGCAACTGGTGGCTATGCAGGATTAACTCTATTTAAGATAAACTTTAAGAACGCATTAAACACGATTACTTCATTCTTTACCAACGCAAATACCATAGCTAGAACCTACACCTTCCCAGATAAAGACGGTACGGTAGCAATGACTTCTGATATAACTGGAACTAACTCTAATACTAACACAGGAGACCAAACATCGATAGTAGGAATTACAGGAACAATGGCACAGTTTGATACTGCGGTAACCGATGGTAACATCGTCTACCAAAGTCAAGCTCTTGGAACACCAGCCAGTGGAACACTTACCAATGCAACAGGACTTCCTTTAACTGGACTCGTTTCAGATACCACAACAGCACTTGGAATTGGATCAATAAACCTAGGTCACGCATCAGACACAACAATTGCAAGAAGTGGTGCTGGAGCCATCACAGTAGAAGGAGTACAGGTTGTTTTAGCTGCAACATCTCCAACACTTGCAACAATAACAACAACTGGAAATATCGAACTTGGACACGCAAGTGACACAACTCTTTCTCGCTCAGCCGCTGGAGTGCTGGCCGTAGAGGGTGTGGTCATTCCGTCCATAAGTTCCACAAATACTTTAACTAATAAAAGGGTAACGCGTAGAGTTACAACAACAAACGCTCCAGGAGCAACCCCAACAACAAACACTGACAACGTAGACGTTATGAACTTTACTGGTCTCAACACCGCCATCACCTCAATGACAACTAACCTCTCAGGAACTCCTGTAGATGGTGATTTAATAATGTTTAGATTTACCGATGATGGAACAGCTCGTGCCATTACTTGGGGAGCAAGTTTCGCGGCCACAACAGTTGCGTTACCAACCACAACAGTAATCAGTACAATGCTTCGTGTAGGTTTCCAATACTCAGGCAGTACTTGGAAGTGTATAGCAACAGCATAATATGGCATTAACAGACCAACTCGTAGCTTACTATAAGTTAGACGAATCATCAGGAAACGCAACCGATACTGTTGGTGGTTTTACTCTTACCAATACAAACACAGTAGGATATGGTGCGGCACTAATAAATAATGGTGCTGACTTTGGTGCTGGGAATACCAACAAAAGACTACAGGTAGCAAACGACTTAGGAATAGATGGTGGGGCTATAAGTATAAATATATGGGTAAAAATGAAAGCTGAAATTGCATCAGGAACACAAACATTTTTTGTTCATGGTGGAGCAACCTCACATGTAAACGATATGGTTGCTTATGACTACAACGGAGGAACAAGACAACTGACCCTAAATAGACAACAGCAAAATACCGCAAACAATACAGCCTCTGGTGCAGCAACACTAGGTACAGCAAACTTTAATATGATTACATATACATATGATGCTACTACTGCTAAGTTATATCTAAATGGAAATTCTACACCGATAGCCTCACTTACAACGTCAGGTAACGGAGCTTCTGGTTCTGCTGACCAATTCTTCATAGGACACGATAACGGAGAATGGTTAAATACCTATTCGTCTATAATAGCGGATGAGGGTGGTGTATGGTCAAGAGCCTTGTCAACAGCTGAAATAAGTTCACTATACAATTCAGGAAGTGGATTTGCTCATCCATTTACAGCAGTAACTGCAAACTCAGGATTCTTTAACTTTATGTAAATATGAAAAATTTAAAACTAAACGGTGTAATAAAAGACAGTAGAACAAAAGACCAGAAAGCTAAAGATTTTCAACACACAGAACTCTTTGGGTTTGGTGGTGTAGAGTGGGTAGAAAAACCAGAGAGCACCTGGAAGTCTTTTCCTATTAGGAACCAGAATGGTTCTAGTATGTGTGGTCCGTTTGCAACAAAGAAAGCTCTAGCTGCTAATAACGAGAAAGAATATGGTTATCAGAATCTAGATGCTAGATTTATTTATAACCTACGAAAAGAGAAAACTCTAGGCATGAACATGTATGAGATGTTTGATATTGCAGTTAATAATGGCTGTTCTATAGACAATGAAATATTCTCAGATAATCTTACAGAGGAACAGTCGAATATCTTTACCTACACAGAAGCGAATAAGAAAGAAGCTTTAAAATTCAAGGGTAAGAACTATATATTCACAAGAGTCGGTAACATAGACGATATGTATCAGGCTGTACAAAATGGCTATTTTCCTATTATAATTATACGCTGTAACATAACCGAATGGACAGAAGAACCAAAGGCCAATTCTAAGTATACAACAAAAGATTTCAATGTTAACCACTACGTATGTATAGTAGATGCCACCTTGTATAATGGAAAGAAGTGTGTTATAATAGAAGACAGCTGGGGAAGTTCTTACGGTAAAAATGGACGACGTATTCTATCTGAGGACTTTATAGATCAACGTACCCATGAGTGTGGTTATATAATAGACTGGAAACCACAAGTATTAAGTAAGCCACAATTTACTTTTACTAAGAGTTTATCTTTAGGAATGAATAATTCTGACGTTAAAGAACTTCAAAACATTCTTAAGTTTGAAGGATTATTTCCAACAATACAACCATCTACCACTTACTACGGTCCAATAACAGCTAAGGCGGTTAAAGATTTATGGGTTAAGTATAGTATTGCAACTCCAGAGGAGATAAAAACACTTGCCGGTAAAACAGTTGGGCCGAAGACAATAGCCTTCCTTAATTCCAAATATGGACTCAAATAAGATATTAGACCTAGAAACAATTGTAAACGATCTTAAAAAACAAGTTGAGGAACTTAAACAAGCATTAGAAAGAACTGGAGTGGATGTAAAAGACTGGAATAATGTTCAGCTAAAAAGACCACTAGACGCACAAACCATTTCCTTACTAGAAGACACTGTTAAGGACTTACGTAACAATAAGAGATCTAGATCAATTACATCGTCAGCAACTCCTGAACCCAACTGTGAAACAGATGATGTGTTTATTATATCCGCTTTAGCCGCCGCTGCTACAATATCGGCACCGCGTGGTAATCCAACTAATACTCAGATGTTACTTATCCGAATAGAGGATAATGGAACTGCTAGGGCATTAACATGGAACTCTATTTATCGTGCAGGATTAGGATTAACATTGCCTAGTACTACAATTCTTGGTAAAATGTTGTATGTTGGATTCTTATACAACTCAACAGACTTAAAATGGGATCTATTAGGATTCCAGGATGGATTCTAATATGGCTATTGCAATTGATACATCAGCACAAATAGAGAGTAATAGTAGTTCGGTAACGATGAGTTACACCAATGCCGGAGATTACTTGTTTGTAAACGTACCAGCCATAACAACTGGAGTAACATATAACGGAACAGCTATGTCATTATTGGTTTCACTTACTCCAAGTGCCGCACCATTTGGTACCAGCTGTCCACCAATAAGTGTTTATGGCCTAGCAAGCCCATCAATTGGAACTAGTAATATTGTAATAACATTATCGGCCTCAGGTACGTATTTCTGCCATCAAGCGGTCTCATATTCTGGAGTTGGTCTAGTTGGTCAACCAGACGCATCTATCAGCAATGCAACAACAGGTGGACAAGTAACAGGTTTATCTCAAGCAATTACCTCAGTAAAGGACAATGATTGGATAATTGGATTCTTCAGAAGTGCTAATAATAGTACACGAACTTTTACAGCTAAAGCTGGTTCAGTATCAAGAGCTGGTGGGTTTGCCAGTGTGTCTGATCCCGCAGCTATAGCAGATCTAAATGCCGCGAAAGCCCCTGGTTCATGGTCTGTTGGAGTAGATTACTCAGGCAGTACCGGATTTATGTCAGTAGTAGTATTAGCAATTAGCCCGGCTGTTTATGGAGGCGGAACATTATTACCTTTTTTCAAATAATATGACAAAAATACAAATAGACTTAAGTGGGGTTGGAGGTCTAACACCATCATCACCAAAAGGAACTGCAAACCTGATTGCATATGGAGCTGATAATCAGTTCGTTTCTGGTGCTTGGAACCCATTTCCTTATCCTGGCTTTCCATCTGGAACTAGAGCATTAAGAAAGACAATGGTACAGAGTGCCGCGACTCTATATGACATTACAGCAATATATGATAAAACATCTGGTAAATTTTTAACGGGTGGTTTTGGTACATCTGGGCCTGGAAAAATAAATATATACACAACACCAGATACAACCACAGCAACATCTAACTTTACACAATATGCAACTGGTGGTATCTATGACTTTGAGATATATCAGCTAAATGGTGTAAGAAAGATATTCGTAGCATCTTACGATATAGCTGGTGTGGCTGGGTATGTTGGAGTAACTGATGGAAGAACATTTACATACAATTGGTCCAATGGTGCCACATCTACCCTATACACAGGAACTGTAGTTGGTAGTGGAACATTTCCAACACCGCCATTCTTAAGGCTCGCTAGTAATGGTTTCATGTATATTTTCTCCTCAAATGGTGTACATAAAGTAGATGGAACAACAACAGGAGGAACCGGTGGAACAATAACTGCAAACGCTCTAACTCTATCGGCAACTCAAATGTGTGTTGATGCCGTTGACTACAAGAATATGATGTACATTGCCGTACAAAACGTTGGTGGAATTGCTCCAACTCCATCCACCGATAAGTATGAGGACGCATGTGGTGTTATGATATGGGATCGAGTTAGTACTCAAGTAGGAACACGAGACTTTATTACACTAGGAGGACTTAAGTCTATTAATAGATTATTCATAGGGCACGACGGCAAAATGAGAATGATTTGTACAACAAATGATACATCAGTTCAGTTAAGAGAATTTAATGGAACAACTTTCGAAACTATCTTTGAGTTCGGTAACTACGCGGCCCCACAGTGGTGGGATCAATTGTGTGTTACCGGTTATGCAACTATGTGGGTAGGTAATGATAGTAAGATATATGCTCACGGTAGGGCTGGATTTGGTTTTCCAAATGCTGTCTATGTAATAAATGCCATTACTGGTGCCACCGTTGATATGGGTCAGAGAGGGTTCTTATACTATGTTAATGGATCAGAAGGAACTAACGCGGAGGCAATTATATATAACTTTAAAACGTCGGCTGGAAGTGAGTCCACAACAGAAAAGAAGCTATTTAACTATGTAAATTCTTCTGGATCACTACCGTCAGGTTATTCGGGCAGTCTTTCTAATGCGATATATGAAGAATTAAAGACAAAAGTATATAAACTCCCATTTTCATCCTCGGTAAATGATGTTATTGTTTACTTTGCTCCATGTACAGGCTCTGCCAGCACAGAGGTTGTTGGGTCTATCAAGCTATACTTCAATAACTCTACTACAGCCTTTAAAACTATCAACCTTACAAGGAATGATGTTATAAGAGGTTACTATTCTATACCAGTTAATAAACACTTTGTGCATTGCGTACAGATTGGTATCGATTTCTCAACCTTTACAACAAATGCAGCAAACAAGATTGGTATATCGGCTGAAATGTTTGCCTGGTATGCTGTTTTAGACTATACAGCAACCCATACCTTAAAATAAGTGTTATAATACATAAATAATCATGGCTATTCTCATTAGTGCTCTAATTACAACCCTAGATCGTCATACTGGCGATAGCTCTACAGATAGATTCTCAACATCTGACCGTTACGACGCCCTTACAGAGGCGTGTGTTTGGCTACAAGAGGAGCATCAGTCAGAACTACAGAACTTTACCTATACACAGGGATTCTTAGATACAATTAATTACTATACAATCAGCACAGCACTGGCAGATATCTTAATGGCATCCGACCTTCGCAAAATGGAAGGAGAGAACTACTCTACCTTTGCCTTTAGAGATGGTAAGCAACTAGCCGTAGACCTATCTACTGGAAGAGTTGAGGATTCTTATGCAATTGAAAGACACGATGCTAAGGCTTACTTAGTTATCAACCATCTTAGTAAGTACCCAGCACTAGTAGTCTCACAGTTTGAGTCATTAACTGATTCTGGGACATGGACACTTGATACAGTAACTTCTGACGCAACTAATTTAGTCTTAGATGATATTGGATTCTTACAGGGTAATGCTTGTCTTAAGTTTGACGCAGACGTATCTCTAACTGCCAACAATAGAGTGTCTATCTACGCCACAGACCTTGATTCTCTAGATTTCAGTGAGGTAAAGGGCCTTAGTTCAGCTCTTCTAGAAATATCACTACCAGAAGTAACATACTTCTCATCAGTAACTCTAACATGGGGAACAGACACCTCAAACTACTGGTCAGCAACCACAACAACACCAATCACTGGTAATACATGGGTGGTGGGAGCAAACACAGTTAAAATAGACTGGACTGGTTCAACGACCAAGACCGGTTCTCCAGATGAGACAGATATAAACTATGTTCGTATTGATTTAAACTACACAGCGTCACAAACAGATGCCGCAGACTACCGTATTGACTATCTTCGATTCGCCCGAAAGGAAAATCTTACTCTTAACTATCTGTCTCTAAACGTTGGTAACAATACTGGTGGTACCGCACTTTCAGTATTCTCAGCCGGTACAGATACTCCTTTCTATTCAGGTCAATATGATCAACTTAAGTATGCTCATGCACACTATGCTGCAGGAATTTTATTACAAGACAATAGACTTAATGATCAGGCTAATGAACAGTTTAAGGAAGCTGAGAAAAGACTTAAGGCGGCAAAAGACTTAATACCATCTTCTCGTCAAAGAGTAACAAAGAGTTTCAAACCAATGGGTATATCATTTAATAAACGTAAATAATTATTATGCTAACAACCGAAGAATTAAATAGGGCGTCCGGAGTAGGACAACTCACCCCGTCATCGATAAACGATCCAAGTGTGAATCCAGACTTCATGTCCACACTGCAAGACACCATGATGAAACAATCAGGAATGATTTCATCTACTCCAACTAGTATTGATACTGCTATTCAAGGAGCTATTGGTAAGGTAAATCAATCTACAACAGCAACTGGTGGTGCCATCGCCTCTTCTTATGATAGGAATATTGGTTATACTAACGAGAAAAATCAAAATGAACTTACCGCAGCACGTGAACGTGGTGTTGGTATTAATACTTCTGATGTGGCATATAAAGCACTTGCCTCTGAAGCTGATAAACAGCTTAAAGACCTAGAACAACGCAAGAATGAACTACTTCTACAGAATGATGCCGCAGGAGCAGCTAAAGTAGCAGACCTTATGCTCAATGGTATGAAGATGAAACAAGACGCTATGCAGCAAACCTTTGCAAACCTACTTTCTATGGGTAACTTTGGTATACAAACACAAGCGGCTAAACGTGCTGATCAAGCACAAGACTTTACACAGAAGTCACAAATAGCATCTATTGGATTACAATATGGTATTCCAGTAAAAGAAGGTGAAACACTTCAGTCAATTGTAACAAGGGCGGCACCTTTTGCAACAAAGGAACAATCTGCAAAACTTGGCCTACTCTTAGCTCAAACCAACCAAGCAAATGCAGCAGCAGACAAATCTAGAATGGACGGTAAGGTAACGGCAAATCTAAATGATCCAGTAAATAGACAGGCTTATATTTCAATGGCACTAACAGATCCAACTACATTTAATAAACTACTAGTAGACAACCCGAAGCTTGTCGACATCAGAAATGACGCACAAAAACAACAAACTACGGCCATTCAAACAAAAGTTAATTCTTTGGTTAAGTCTGGAATAACTGTATATGCAGATGTAAAAGCAAAGATAGAAAGTGATCCATCGCTAGGGGCTCAGATAGATGTCTTATCAAACGACAAAGTCCTCTTAGATAGTTATACCCAAGCAATTGCAGATAAGAACAAGCCATCAAACAAGAAACCGTTTAACATAGAAAATGCTGTTAACAATTTCTTTAATTTACCAAGCGTTAATTAACATTAAATATGTATTTACAGACAAAACCTTCTGGAGTCACGTCTGGAATTGATTTTAATAATGAAGATCAACTATATCAATTAGCACAAATGCAAGGAGGGGCTGTGGCTGAGGCGGCTAATGAATTAGCACACCCAAACACTGGAATTCTCTCTACCGTTGGGAATGGTTTCAAGAACGCCTTTAAGACTTTTATAGATACTATATCTATTCCTAGTGAGATAGTTGCGGGAGCTATATCTAGTACAGAAACAATTGGTTCAGCTATTGATAAACATCTTTCTGTAGATCAGGCTATATTTGGAGATACCAACATATTTGGGAATGAAGATGGAACACAAACCACGATGCAAAAAGTGGGTGGTTTTATTGTTCGTGCCGCACCAGACATACTACTTGATCCACTAACCTGGGTAACTGGTGGTGCTGGAAATTTAAGTAAGGTTGGGATATTAAGCAAAGAAGGATTGGCCGCTAGAGATATTGTACGTGCTGAACTAGCAAATTCTACGCATGATATACCATCTCTAGAAAAAGCAATTAGAAATGTTGGTGCTGATGGGGGTTTATCAGGTGCTAAATTAGATGCTTTTGTCGCAGATAAGATTGCTAAAGGAGACTTAAATGATTATATAAAGAATAGTTATGAGCAAATAAGGATGAGAGATATGGAATCTCTTTCTGATATGCCTTTTGCTGAGATAAAAACACTATCACCTGAAGGTCA
>JAULBU010009890.1:0-24571 GCA_032358235.1 Odonthalia washingtoniensis
CAGAAAATAATTCGGTTGCTATAAATAATAAATAATTCATGAAAGGGTATGAAAATTATTTCCAAAGTTTTTAGGCAACAATGTTAAACAATTATCTATTAATTTTTCTAGACCATAAATTTCGTAAGTTCGCCGTCAAATATCACTACATCATCAAAACTGAAGAATTGAAAACCCATTGCTTATAACCAATATTATCAACTGGCTGGGCTTGACATCAATACTTCCGTACATATATGTCTTGAACATGTGCCAGACATAGCTGTAAGCATGCTGTATCATGCAGCTATGTCTCGCCCATGTGCAAGACATAGCTGTACACAGGCGCTTTTTTACAGCTATGTCTGCACATTGCGAGACATATCTGTAATCATCATATACGAAAGGCATGGATATAATGAAATTCAGTTTCTATCGTTTTTTGATTAAAAGCATTTGTATGACGTTTTATTGGAATATTTGGAGTGCGGGCTGGTAAGTGTATGCTTGTCATTTACCGGTGTTTGAGAGAATGTATGCTTGTCATTTTACCGGTGTTTCAGAGAATTTATGTGTGATCTGGCTCTTTGTTTCACTCTCTAATCCTTACATTTTTTGGAAAGTTATTTTTTTAGAGATTTGAAATGAGATAAGATTGACGCTGAAGGAGATGGTACCTGAATCCTATTTGTGTTGCCATATCTGTTAAAATACAGATCTAAAATTCTGATATTTTTATTTAATTTTAGCAGCATTGATTTACGTACAGTATCTTTATCATCTGATTTGTGAAATTGGATCAAGTTTTCTTAAAACTGCATTTTTAATATTAAAATAGTTCTTTCGTTATAAAATCTTTTAAATGTGTTAGTAAGCCCCTTTCAATCATTTTAACTGAGGCTTTGATGGTCGAAAGGCATCATTTGAGCATATCCATCACATTCTACTATGGTACATGGCCCGCGTAATGTCATCTATGTGATATATGGCAGATATGTTAAAAAACAAATTCACATTTTTGCACGGTATAGAGGTTTCTAACGGTACTAAAAGATTGTGACGGTACGGCTATAGAGCGGCTATTCGTAATACAACTGTCACAAAAAATGTATGACAGCATATAGCGATTAAGGCCTGTTCGTTCAGCTATTAGCCTACGTAACCTTGGTCTGTCAGATATAATACTTGTCAGAACTCAGACCTTAGTACGTAAAGGTCTATCAGCGTCAATGTGTGAACTTGTGTCGTTGTATGTAAAACGGTCTCACGTTTTACTTCAGAAGTTTCCCTTTTTGTCTTCTTCTTTTTACGACACGGTTTCTGTGCCTTTTTCGCTTTCAAGTTACCTCCTTGTCTTCCAAGGTGGATTTCTTTATTGCCTATTTATACCAAAATTAACCTACACAATAAAAAATTAATTAAAATTAAGAGTAATCCTAATATTTCAGTAACAATGACACGTGTTGATACAAGTATTCTTCTCTGTGTCTGCCGAGTACAATATACACACATTGTACACATCCTTGTCATTACTGTAATCAAAAATTGTACACATCCTTTCTTTAAGTCTTCACACAACCGCTCACTGTGCCACGTGTATTCCAGACTTATAGTACGTGTTTTGATTTGACCAATACCTGTTTGCTTACAGGCATGATTTTTTTATTTGTGAACCTTACCTGACTGTCACATGTTTACCACGCCGTGCGTAAGTATGTGCAACACAGCAGCACTAACAGAATTAGTTTCTTCATCATGACTAAATGACTAAATATAGAACTCCTGCTCAACTGCAAGATGGGTAGGAGACTTGTAGTTTGTCGAAGAAAATTATTGTGCGACAATTTTTATTGTACAACGCGATCGGGGGGTCTACGGTATTATTGGAATGGATTTTGTAGAAGCTGAAAGGTATAAAACAAAAATTTCGTGTCTTAGGATGTTGCGGCTTTTTTCAAGCAACATCATCTACCACCGCAAAAAAAATGTCAAAGTAATATTCATCGTGTAGAATAACTACTATTAAAATCTGAAAACTGCTGAAGTATGAATAATAAGGAGAAGGTAAGTGCTAAAATATGTTTTATGAAAAACATGTGTTGCACCTATGGGACATGTGCCTGTAACATTTCCTAACCACTTTGTGACTCTCATCTCTGTCCCATTTGGCAACGCTTATTTCAAAATGATGTGCCATAATCTGGTGGCTGGTCTTCACCAGGGTCGTCAAGGCCTGTGAAAGCAGTGCCGGCAGAGGTGGGCGAGGAGGGGTGTGTTACAGAATGGGTGATAGATATAATAGATCACATCGGGGACTCTGCGGATGGGAATAAATGTTAACGGTTTGCGTTTCCACTTAGCGGCGAAGATGATGGGGACTTTTTGGGGATGTATGCGAGAAGTTATATGGAAGTCAAATTAAAAATTTTGGACAACAAGGGAGAACAAATTCTCCCTTGTTGTCCTCATGTGGCATGTCTGTAAAAAGGAAGGGATAAAGGGGACGATTTTCCAAGTGAAAACATCATGATTGACAATAATAGTTTTGTTATTGATTGTTCAAAAAAAGGAGAGTTGGGTGATACAATGAAGAAAAAAGTATAAGGAGAAAAGAAAGAGGAAGGTGCAGGTGTAGATGGAGTGGAGTGTGACAGTGTGGAAAACAGTAATGTGGTTGTAGCAGAAACAGGTCTTGTTGAACTTGTATCAGATTTTACTGCAGCTTTTAATAATGAAAGTGGAGATAGGGATCGATTTTTGGTTGAAAATACTAATAGATGTGATATGAATGATGTTAACTGTAAAGATTATAATGAGAAATATGAATGTAAGAACCCAGATTAGGATTAGTTCGCAGTTGAAGATGAAGCACCGTTGCACTTACTTCAAGCTTCAGGTACTCTTGACAATTACAACGTGGGGGAGTGGGTGGCGGGCTCGGCTTTACGTAGTCATCGCGGCGAATTTCATCGACATTGTGAGAAGGGGTGCGAGACATATTTTGACGATAAAAATACACTATTTGTTCAATATGGAGAATGGGATGGCAATGAAACGATTATACGAACCATGGCCATGGATCTCCATAGGTGATTGGGATGTTGAGGTAATCAGTCGTGAACTGATATGTTTGCGACGATTGTTGCTGTTAAGTGAAATTTGTAAACGTTGATATTTATTGTTCTGTATAAGTTCCCCCTATTGTGAACATTAGAGCTTTTTGAAATAAGAACTGTGGTAATCCTTTTTTCAAATAAGTGAGAAGGGAGCGCAACAAACTTTTTGTTATTCTGCACCATTGCTTCCGTTGGCTATAATGAAGTTGGTTGTTGATTTTTAGTAATCGCTTCTTGTTCGCCAACCTCCCTGCCAATAATACTACTGCGAGTGTTGGCATTCTCACCTCCACCAGTTTTGTAAGCTGACAAAGCAACAAGACCAGACTCATGCAGATCACGATTCGTAACTGTCATCATTGTTTTAGATTTGTTAAATGTTTGAAATTCTGTAGTCTGAACCATGTTAAGGTGGAATATAAACCAGGAATATCACATTAGTATGTAGTGGCGTCGTCAATAAGTACCATAAATGACGAACCTACATTTGGTGGTCATCGTCATCCCATGATGTAGGTATTATTGTGCTTGTTTGAAATAGACAGGTATAGATTTGACGGAGATAGTGAATTGTATGCTCGCCATAGATTGTAATTGCAAGTTGGAATAAGACGGTGTGGGGTAAGAAAATGAAAATGAAAAGGAACGGATGGCGATTGAATTGAAAAACGCTGAATTCTTAGAAAACCATGCATGCAACCAAATTTTTCAACAACATGGCCCTTTTTAGTAAAATTGCATCAACACGTCATAAATGCAATCTAATTTGACCGAACTGTACTTTTTTTGACCGTTGTGAACTATATATAACTAATCTGAATGTGCTTTGTCTACGAGTATACTGACACGTGTACATCCATGCACCGCTGAAAAATTCACCGAACGATCAAGTTTTGAAAATTATTTCTAAAGACTCGCCTTAGGTTTCAAATAATTCTCTGGAAACAGAAGATGCACCCTGACAACGCTGTCTTAGCAACTAAGAAACCTCACGAAAAATGGAATAAATTGCATTTTTCGTTCATATGGAGGCGCGAATCGTGAAATGCTATTATTCAGCACGGAGCTTGAGAAACGATTTGTTGAACCATGGAGTCATCATTGAGGGTTATTTAAAAGTCATAAGAATCCCAGATATAGACACTTATCGAAGTGAAGAGAACCTTCGACGCTCTGTTTGTCAACAAAATAGCCTTAAAAACCCATGGGTATGTACATCAATCTTCTAGGATGAATTTGAACGACATCGGAGGAGGTGGATAATCAGTGCCTGAACTTCTTATGCCTAAGCAAGTCTGGCAGCACTTACATACTGAGGATATTGTTCCTTTCAAGCGATAACCCGTTCTTCATCATGTTTCAACAACGACACAGGAAGTGAGGATATTGCCTGGTGATCGTACCTCTCATATAAATTACACTAACTGCGGCTTGTTTAACTCATTTTCGTTTCCCGCACTCATCGTACTCTATCTTTATTTTAGTGGGGAACTATTATGGACTAAAGGATACCGTGATTTAATTGATTTAATGATACATCATAATAAACGTCATCAAAAATCGAGAGATGTAAAATCATCAACGAGGAAAGAATCATCAACAGCAACATCTTCATCGTTATCATCTCTAACATCATCATCATAACAATCATCTTCTTCTCCTCCTTCCTCTCCTCCTTGATCATGATCATCAGTATCATGCTCATCATCATCATCATAATCTTTATCATAATGTTCTCCTCATTCTCCTACCCCTTGCTCATCATAATCACCATCATAATCTTTTTCATAATCTTCTTCACCATCTTCTTCTTCTCCTACTTTGTGATCATCATCATCATCATAATCTGTTTCATAATCTTTTTCTTCTTCTCTTACTCCTTGCTCATCATCATCATCACCATCACCATGATCACGATCAGTATAATCTTTTCATGATCTTCTTCATCTTCTTGTTCTTCTCCTTCTCCTTGCTCATAATCACCATAATCATCATCATCATCATCTTCATCATCATCATCGTCATCATCGTCATCATCGTCATCATCATAATTTTCTTCTTCTATGAAATACGGCGCAAAAACATCAGGGAACGTTGTTCTACGAAGGGGGTTCGCGTTATCTTTCGAGACGGAGAGTTGTCACAGGGCGTTTTTGACAAAGATCCCTCTCATCATCAACGTATGGCATTTTAGGGTATCCAATATACCGACGGAAGTCTTGGGTCAGACGATGTCTTAACATGTATGGGTATATGTTGTTTACTTGAAATGTGCGTCCTCGATAGCAACACTGAGGTAGATAATCTGAAGCCCTCGAAAAAATGGTATCGTAAAAGAGTGGAAATCATTGCTCAGGGTATTCAAACTGTTGGTGGTAAGGTCCCAAATGTCGAATACGCCGAGTTTAGTAAGACGGGAAAACCACAAAGAAGGTCCACAACCGCAGTTAATGACCGCGGTGATGCATTTCAACAATTCATCCGTCTAGATCAATGACCTGTCTTTGAAACACATCAACGATGGGCCCAGCCCATGGTAGGTGGCCCAAACGCCAGGAAGTTTCACCCGGAGCCTCATCCACTTCGGGTATAGCATAAAAATTGGAAGCTCCTCTCCACCTTGTGTAGCAGGAGGGATGCCGGTAACCCGCATGGGTTCACCCCGACCAACCCTCGGCACTCGCACTCCAGACACGTTCACTCCGGTATCTCTTCCAGCTACGGCTTCTTCTGCTTCAGCCACCACGCCGTGGTCACGCATATCCCCGTTCTAATCTACGCGCACATGGTCATATGGGTCGTTATTTGACCCTGCTCCGGGGGTTTCTTCTCCCGTCAGCATCTGGTGGCACGCAACGACAAATAAAGAAAGAAAAAAATGCACAACTCGAAACGGTAATGTTACTCGAGATACTCACGAACAAGCATAGATACCGACGAAATTACCTCGACGGCCGTTGACCTAGGCCATAATTTGACTCATTGAACCGCTCGTCAGGGGAGGGGTCTTGTGTAGTACCTCGCCCAGTGCCGTGTACCTAGGTGTACCCTCACTATTTCCGGTATCCAACTGGCCATGTATATTCCTTTCTACTGTGTTCCTTTTCTTTCTACGCTTTTTCTCTCTCTTTTTGGCCTCCTACACGTGTCCACCACCACTTCTGCTGTACACGTGAAGCCCCCAGTTTTTAGATAATAAATACCGCCTCGTCGACGCCAACCGGCGCCGAATTGGATGGGCATCTTTGCCATGGCGATCAACTAGACCCCCAACAGCATCAAAAACAGCTACCTTTGACCGCCCCGAGAAAGAACCCCATCAACTACGCTACGGGATGGGATCAGGACGAATCTCCAGTGCTCCCCCACGTGCGCGCCTGTCTCCAAACTGCGGCACTGGAAGTGTGAAGCACGCAATCATCCAGATCCCAGCCCCCGCCTTCACGACAGCGTCTACAGTCCGCCGCCGTGCTGGGTTTTGTTCTTCAGCTCTGCCACGCCTATTTACCCTCGTACCCCCTGCACTCGAGCTACTCGGCGGGGGCACTACAACAAAGAAGGTAAAGACGAAAAATCAGGCTCAATGTACGAATGAATATATTGTTCGAAAAAATGGATTCGATTCTGAAGGTCGGTTTACTTCAAAAATGAAGATAGCTCTGAGCGCTGTGTTATCCGTGGTAAAAAGTTCTTACGCCCCCACTGCACTACGCCAACCGTTTACGGAAGATGATTCTGCCCTCATGACTGGAATCAGTGCGAAAAGTGGTTGTGTAAATACCCCCCAATATCATGACTGTTTGGTTCAATAATCCTCGAGGAAAATCGTGTGTAGTTGATATGTTGCAGTGCATGAACTATTCCTTGTTTTATGCCGTATGATACATCTACTTCCGCTGGTTATTTCAATTCAAGTCGATCTCAACAGGAATTTCAAAACAATAGTTTTTCTTTTATGCCATGTCTGGACGAGAGGGGCTTTTTAAAACTTCTTTTAAAACATCTAATCAAGTCACTCACAAAGATGTCTCGTAAAGCATGTTGAAGCGTTGGTCGTCCACTGTAATGGAGGTTTTGTGAAAGAGATGGTGACGTTCTTCAGTTAATATATGGCGACGATGGCATCGATCCGTATAAGTCGAGATGGTTGACAAAATCATTGACTACCAAGTTATGAAAAAAGTTTAGAGGGCACTCAATATGATATCGACCATGATATAAATAGGATGCAAGATCGCAGAAATATAATGAACTTGAATGGTGAGGAACCTTCTCCGGATACACTCCCTGGAAATTAATTTCCGTCCCCTATATCTAGATGTGGGTGATATCTGAAAAGGTCGACTCTCCGTTTCGAGGCTTTAAAAGCAAAGCGAGTAACGACTATATTTTACATTAATGTTCTGAAGAAAGATATATATATATATACAAAGGCTTTAATGAGTATTGATGTAACAAACTCAGAAGAAGATGCTGAACACGAAGGGAAAAGTATCAGTGGAGACTGAGCCTTATGTTGAAGAAAATTAGCGTGATAGTTATATTGTCAGGGAAGATGATCATGAGGATGATGATCCTGAGGATGGTAGTGATTAAGATAAAGGGGGCGTGGAGAACACTTGCGACAAAAATGATGACTCTGACGAGTTTTTAACTGAAGAAGGCAAGAAAATCAGTGGTAGGACAACCGTAATTAGACACGACAAAAAGAAAGGCCAAATATAAATAAGAAAGGAGATGTGGTCTCAGGTACTTTTTCGTTGGATCAAGTCGACATGTCAGAGTATGCAACTCTCGGATATGTCTCTTCTCCGATTCAGGCAGAAGATAGGAGAATGATCACGTTTGATTTGATGCTTCGTTTCGAAGAACATGGAAAGTAGCTCATGACAGCTATTGTGGAGAAGGTATCAAAATGTTTTGTGATTGAGGTGGATAGAATTTTACGTTATTTTCAGGAGATTAAGTATGCTGAACACAGAGTATTCAAGGAGGGGTTGAATTTGAAGACCGTTTTTGAACTTGGTCACGAATTGGTTTACTTTAACGACCCAGAAACTAACTACATGTATGTAATTATCAACATCAATTCTGTTGTAGCAGTCCGTGTGGCTTTGATTAAGGAATTCGTGAAAGTCTTCAACGCTTATGAGATATATGTCAATATTGGGCATCCAAAGTTCATATCAGACTACACGACAATACACGGGGGCTATAGGGGCTTGAACAGCCGTTTTATTATTGACTGTCCTGGTCCATTTCAGCGAATTACATTGGATACAAACATGAACTACCTATTGAACAAGGCCCTAAACGCTTCTTTCGAGTAAATGAAGAAACCAGGTGAGGCCGTTTCTTTGTGTGCAGTAATGGAAGGTTTAAGCGGTCGTTTTCAGACACAACTGCAAGTTAAGTAACTGAACTGAGAATAGAACGTTAACATGTGTTTCATGCTTCATCATTTACAAAGGAATAAAATAACTGGAGAATTCATTGTATTTAAAGCTGGCATTTAGGTATGGAATTTATTTAACATATATATACATCGCTTGCAAATAATCGAGGTTATATTCCAGAGAAGGGAAGGAGAAAGCATCTAAATTTGAAGAACAGAAACAGTTGTTAGAATAATTTAGAACGATCCTAGTTTTGTTAAAAACCGTGTTTAAAATGTAATTAGTTGAAAGACGACCAGATTACACTTCTATGATCGCTTTCTTTTGTTTTAAATAACCTCATTTTTCGATTATAAACGGTATAACAACCATGGTGACAAAGACAGCCCTACATACCATGAACCCGAAACTTTAAAGAATTTATGTCACACATATCAGCATGGTATTCCGTTTTAAGCAATATCTTGAGGTTGCCAACTCTGTGTCTTATCTGTGGCACAGTTGGAAATATTTTGGAATGGTGCTTTCTTGAAAATACATTCTTTCCATAAACATAAGACGGACTAGACGAGTTATAATTGTATTGTTTTAGACTACAATCCGCGTTAAAATCTATGAATACAACTTTTTCATCACTTTACGACTTGTTTCTTACTTACGAGTAGCACCACAACCCCCGCATCACCTTCATTACTTTGTGATTTATACCACCTACT
Organism: Odonthalia washingtoniensis; assembly: GCA_032358235.1. Classification (NCBI taxonomy): domain Eukaryota; phylum Rhodophyta; class Florideophyceae; order Ceramiales; family Rhodomelaceae; genus Odonthalia; species Odonthalia washingtoniensis. The sequence goes on from JAULBU010009890.1 coordinate 9,208, forward strand.
TCATCGTCAACATTCATTGTATGTGCTATGTTATACGTGGTACCCTGCAGGGACGGTACTAATCCACAACCATCATCATGGCCCTCGTCCTCTTTCTCATAAACCACAGGACAATCAGTCAATACAGCGTTCCAAGTACTTAGTTGTTTCAAATTACAATACAAGTTAAAACTTTTCGCTGCAATCTGCTGCCCAAATGGTAGAATGTATTGGGACGGAGACGCTATTTGCAGCGCCTTTCTCATCATAGCGGCACTCATATTTCCCCGGGATCTATCATGCCGGTTTCTAACCACGACTTTATTTGTTCCTCGTACTTTGAAATATTGTTAATTCCCACGGCACATCCGCTCTTTGGTTTACAAGCTCACCCACCCATCCATATAATATCCATGAGCACGGAGTTAACCGAGAAATCTTTTAATACTGGATTCGAGTCTGCTTTCGTGTAAATAGCGATCACCTCTTTCTTATATATAGCACTTCAGGCACTATTCACTGCCTTATTCAGTGTGTAATTATCTCCCAACACCATTTCTCATCTCACGTAATGTTCATCTCCTCTATCCCTCGACCTGTATCGTCTTAAACATTTTGCACATGTAAATGTTTCATTATTTTCCCAACCTTTCTTACTTCCAGCTTCAATTCTTTCCGAATCCATTCGAATTTGTTCTATATCATCATTCAACCCTTCATGCGCGTAGAGTTCAGCAATCGCATCTCCTCCTATTTAAACGTCATAATCATGATCAGCGTGTAGCACTTGATTTTGAAATCTTGGAACTGTCATTACCAAATCTGTCTTCGTGTTCCAGCTCCATTTCTGCAGCGTCATCTGCTTCTTCTGTCAGTTCGTTAATTACATGACGACATTTCAAACAATGAATGGAATTCATATATACAATACTAACACCTGTTTACAAACCAGTGAAGACAATACAGTCAGGAGATGAGACGAATCTATTGTTCACATGCCTCAAGCAAGCTAACTCGTGCGTCCTATTCACCGATCCGCCTGAACAATCTTCCACTGCATTGTCATTACACCTGTCTTCATTCCTATTATTGTTTGTACGCCGCATGACGTACCCCAGCCGCACGATTTCTTCTCTATCCAAATCTCTACCTTTCTTCAACAGACAGGTCAATAGCAGGACTCCCATCCAATTCAACAGTGACGTCCTCTTCTTTAAGGACCAAATATTTACTTGCGACATGGGGATCCCGAATATTGATACACATTTGCATACCAGTCCCGATTTCTCTTCTTCTCAATATTCATTTTCTCCACATTTTCAAGTGGTGCTAGTTTTTTTCTCTCAACTAATTCTGTAACACTTCATGATTCCGATTTATTTTGATAAGTTCAATCGCTGTGTTCGATATCCCTTTATTAAATGTGAGCGCTTCAATCACATCTTCCGGAACAGTGACATCTAGTTGTTTTCATCTACGAAACGCATGAGATGCCTTTTCACTATGGCAAAGTGTTCGTCAACCATGTTCTTTCTATTCTATGCCGCAAGATGAATTATTCCCTTCAATAAAAATTGCTGACTTTCGCAGATGCGTGTCGCAATCGACCCGAACATGTCATTCTTGTAACAACGGCGTTGTCTGACATAACCCATACCTTTTCACAGAAAGGTAGTTTATTTCGTATCCGGTAAAAAAATGTCTCGAAAATACTTACTGTTTCAAGGCAGTCTTGGCTTGTGTCATTTTGAATAATGTGATCAACAAAGAACATATGTAGTTGGTCCTTTGTTTGCACATCCCGTTCTAAAACACAACTATCTACTTGATCTTTCTCACTGCTGTTTTTTCGTGTTTTTCGACGATTTGTTTTTTCAATTTCATTCTATCTGCCTCCCTTCGTTTTTCCCACCTTCTCCGCATCTGTAGCCCTATAAAACACACCAGTCCCAGTCCACAACATACCGCGTTTTCCAAAGAATTGTGCTATGGACTCACGGTGTCAGACTGGTTCTAACTTCATCTTCAAATTTATAAAACATACACAAGCAGTTCCAGCACTTCTATTTCTTACCTCTGTCATTATTTCTCCTATTCTTTTTGTTGGTACCAACGATATTTGTACGTGACCCATGTACAGCTTTATTTTTTTTTACTATCTTCAATTACTACATCCAGTTCACTATTTTTCTCCACAATATCACCCCTTATTTCTTCAAGCACAACAAATACAGACAAACATTCAATACATCTAACCCTTTTCTGCAATGAATTAACACAGTCCGTTTTACATGTTAAAACATAATCCATTTTGGAACAGGTGGTGACAAAGAAGAACGGGGTGGTCTTGAGAGTTCCGTGCTACATCTTGATAAATGGATATTTCTGTCATTTCTAAAACGTTTACAGATCGCCCGTCCTACTTTTTAATGCTACTTATCATTCGACTTGTTTCTTGCGAACACACCAAAGTCTGCGGGTTTGTGATTTATCGCGTCACCTCTGTTTCGGAAAAGTATCTTAAGATCTTCCCTTCTCTTGAAAAGATTGGTTCCCACGATTCGAATATGATCGAAATGATGTGACCCCAACGTTTCTACAAACATCCGCAGTCCGCCTTGCATTATCGTGTGTCCCTGTTTTCCGTTACATGTTGACGGTGGATGTCACAACTATAGTGACAATTCCAATATATCCACCACGTTCTGTTAGACAGTAGAAATTTTCAAACAGCACAATATTTGTTTTTTCAGTATTGTGTCAATTTTTCTTCGTTGATGGATTATTTTCCCCTTCCCTTCGTTCCCCATGCTGTGTAACAAGGTTTCGGTCACCATTTATGTACATCATTGTATAATTAAGACAATTGGGTTCATTTCTGACTTTTCCCATTCCTGTTTCTCCTTTTCGCTTTTTCACTTCGTCATTACACGGAGGGCTATACACGTTCTTTCCTGTCTGTACAATTGTATATACTATTATACAATTTCTCTTCTCGTAAAACGATTAACGTTCTCAATTCTAAGCCCCGTTTGGTAGGTGTATACAGTTCTGTATATAAACACTATCACTATCACACCTACCCCGTCTTATTTCGACGGTTACTTTACATAGTGTCACACATGCCTTATCATTACAATAGCCTTTATACAAGCATCTTCTATTTGTATACAGTGCCGACCCATGCCTTCCTATTGGTTCAGGTCCTTTCAAGGAATACAATTTTTTTCGGAAACACAATTTTTGTGTTTCCCTTGTTAACCGACATTCATCCAGAAGCACGTCTCCATTAAACCCAAATCGATTCATTCCTTCTCTACCTTGCGAAACATTACCGTGATTGTATTCAAAATTTCTGTGCAGTTACGACAACTCATCACCGTTCTTCACATATATTGTATTTTTAAATCGGCCTAGATCATACCCCGCTACAGGTCATAGACTTTTTGTCACTCACATGATATTGCCCAGTACACCATCATTTAAAGTCTATTTGTTCTAAATTACGTTCACAGTAAATGATCCTCCTGATATTGTATTTACCCCACTTCATAAACTCTGTGTGTTACCCTCCATGACCTGTGGTTTGATTTCATTAATTTTCGAATCGCTTTTCACTTTACCATCACAGTTCAAAAGACTATTGCAGTCATTACATTTTGAAATAGTTTTCACATCATCATTAACGTCCATACTATTTGAAACGAGGACAGGAGATCCTTTTGTGCATTCAAGAACATCTGCAGAAGCTACCATACTTTTACAAAACAACTTTTGAAGGGGATAGATACCTTCTATTTTAATATTTTGAAACGAACGCTTTTGTATCCTTCAAATTGAATATATCTTGCTGTTTCTTCCCTCCCTCTAAATGTTTTTATAATGTTTTAGAGAACGAACGTCCCCGCGGCCAGTGAGCATCTTGAGAGAAGACTCAGCATATTAATGTTTTACCATTGGTGGCTAACAAATATTATGTTTCATCGATCGAGTTCGTTCCTCTATTGTTTACTCGACTTCAACCTTCAAGCTTCTTCTTTTTATGAAGAAGAAAATGTACCTTACATCGTGCATTATTTAGTAAGGTGCAATTCCGGTTTGCACCTTATTGTTGTCCACCTTATTTACATTGTTGGGTGTTAATTTTTTCTATTGTCTATGCATTTTCTTAATGCTTTATTTATTCTTTTCTTTCTTTCCTGTATTTATAAGGCATACAATAAAGTTCCGCTTAGTTTGACTTTGGACCGAGTCAACCCATCTTAATTTATCTCCCAATTGGTTCGACCATCACTTTCTGTCTTCATTCCCTCTCAGCCGTTGTTCTACTTCCACTTCGCCACTAGTCCGTCACAGTAGTAATAGCATCTACATACAGACTACAGGTTCCATCAGCTGTTCAGATACAGTCGTAGTTCATCATATTATCATCCCAGCTCATCCTAGTATCATCTTAGTATCATCCTAGCTCATCGTAGTACCATCATAGATTATCGAGGTATCATCCTAGTTATCCTAGTTTATCCTAGTCTCAACCTAGCGTCATCCTACTATTTATCTAGCTTCGCACTACTGTCACTTACCGTGCTGCCTACTCAAGATAGCCCCACAACAAGCCGCTTGACTATCTTTGCATACAGCATGTCCATTCTGTAGCAATAACGTTGCTACAGTACGGAAACCAAAACAAGCTATTCCGTTCTTTGATCCATCTCCTCTTATATCTTCTTCACGGAATACGTATGAAGCAATACTACTTATCTTATTGCCTTTAATAAATATTATCCAACTTCGTACCTTTACGGTTTGTTCCAAAAGAAGTCAGTTGGAGTTTCCATTAATTTTCTTACTTGCATATAATAATTAATATTGTTATATATATTTAGTGTTCCTTCCACGGAATCCCTATTCCAATTAAAAATCTCACTTCCCTTATCCCTAACAGAGTTCCATCCTCCAGCCTTTGTTAAGGAAGCACCAACTCTGCTTCCGATCGATTATCTAATCTTACAAACAAGCTCTCCTCTTACTCTTATAACTTCATGCGTGAACTGACTTAGTTTAAGATAAACTAGGGCACTTGGACGTATTGAAGTTGACAAGACAATGTTGAATATGAGTCGTGCTTAAAATCATTCGGGTGAGTCTCTTAATCAACTTTTGAACTTTATACTGCATGAAGGTCAGTACTAGACAGTACGTTGTGACTTTCAACCAATTCTCCTTCCGACTGTTGCACACTAAATTTGTTCTCAACGTCCGCCATTAAACCCTCCCTCGGAATTTCAAATACAGTCCCTTCTAAAATCTTAAGGTTGTATCCCCAATTGAATTAAACGATCGTTGAATTCCAAGTAAATACCCTTTCAACGTTGAATGTTTCAATTCATAACACGTTGCTGTCCTGTGGTTAATAAAAAACTCAATAACGAAAACATTTAGTCTCTCTAATTGTCCTTTAGTCCATTAACAATACCCACTGTCGAAGCATCCGCCATTTCCATTTGAAAATAAAAACAGTATTGTTTGTTGAACTTCCCAAGTGGTTCTTCTTTCAGGATCATCCAAAGTATATGTACGAAGATGGGGAGTTATTATAAATGTCTTATCTGCAATACACTGAGTATCCACAATGAACATGCACAGTGCTTTAATAGAAGAATTATGAGCATGCAACGTATTTTCGAGGACGCGTTGACCCACAAATAAGTTGACATCTCTGGAGTGGCACATTGGATGGTTTTCAGGTACTTGTGTATATAGAGGGGGACTATCTGTGGTTTGCTCGAATTTGTCATCCATTGTATGAATTCAGTAGCGAATATAATGTTAGGTTACTATTTGATAGAAAGTGGTGCCGGTGGTGAAAGAAAGTTAAGAAAAGACGACGATGGAAGCAGTAAAACGCGACGACCGAGAAGTGTAGTACCATGCGCAAAGTAGAGTGATAATTAGAACAAGAAAAATACGTCAACTATTTTTAAGTATTATAATATAATAAATTATTCTTAAAAACTTGTAAACTTAAAAAGACAAGAGAAAATACGTTTAGAGCATCGCGAGTCGTAGCAGGTTTCAATTATCGTGAATTAATACGAAACGTTCTCTGAATAATCGAAACGTGCCCGAAGTATAGGTTCAAAACAAACGTAGTGGACTTTATTGACATTAAATTAAATGATGGACAGTACATTCCATGTACAGATAGAGGGACCTATAGGAACACTGTACCTGTTGAAGCAGTATCATGAAGTGTGAGTGATAAATGAGTGTACGTTTGATACATTATTAACGCTATTAATATGAGTATTTTTCACTGTACATGTCTCAATGGACTTCTTTTCAAAGTGTCCGACCATGTTACAGGCCCTTTAATCCCTGTTTTTTGGTAAAACAGAAATTGGTATTTGTACCCTCATTAGTGTTGTCCATAATTTTAAGTTTCCATTTGTTTTAATCGAAATTAATCGAAATGTGCCCCGCCTCGAGATGCTCTTACTATTTAAAAATATTGTAATTCAATAAAAATAATAAACGTGAGAAAATCAGGAATAATATTATTCAATTTTGAGTACAGTCGACATTAAAATTTAATACTGGGGGGATTGATGATTGATGAATAAGTAACTTAGGTACAAATTATACAGTTCTCTGAAAACTGTACTTTTAAATCCTTAACATTGATGTAAAAACCCATCCTGTTGACAAACATGTTGTTCATCAGAACACTCGTGCTATACCCGTGTGCAATATTGGTTACTCAGCTTCGCCTCGGGCTAATATCTGCACACTTGGGCGATTTCAGCACTCGGTGCCAGTGAGAGATGGAACAAAGAATGGAATAACTTGTTATGGTCTCCGTGGTACTATAGCAACTTTGTTGCTAGGATGGACATGCTTACTCTTCCGTAAAGATGCTGACCTGGTACAGGGACGAACGTTCTCTAAAACATTATCAGAATTTAGAGGGAAGAGAGGGAAAGAAGTAACAACACGATATATTCCATTTGAAGGATACATCTGAATATGTACAACAAATCGTTCGTTTCAAAATACCGAAATAGAAGGTACCTATCCTCTTCAAAATTTGTCTTCTAAAAATATGGTAGCTTCTGCAGATGATCCTGAATCCACAAAAGTATCTCCTGTCCTCGTTTCAAAGAGTACGGACTTTAATGATGATGAGGGAACTATTTCAAAGCGTAATGACTACAATAGTCTTTTAAACTACGATGGTAAAGTGGAAAGCGATTCGAAAACCAATGAAATCAAACCACAGGTCATGGATGGTAACGCATTGAGTTTATTAACTGGGGTAAATACAGTATAAGAGGATCATTTACTGTGAACGAAACTTACAACAAATAGACTTTAAAGTTATTAAAAGGGCCTTACTAACACAGTTTTAAATATTTTATAATAAACCATTATTTTATAATTAAAAATTCCGTTTTGAAAACTTGATCCAATTTCATAAGTTTAAAATTCCTGCCATAAATCAGATGATAAAGCTACTGTAATTGAATCATTACTGCTAAAGATAATTGAAAATCTCAGAATTTTTGATCAGAATTTTAACAGATATGGCAACACAATTAGAAGTCAGGCGCCTTCTCCTTCCGTCTCAATCTCATCTCATTGCAAATCTTAAAAAAATAATTTTCCTGAAAAAAATAAGGATTAGACAGAGAAAGAAAGAGACAGATAACACATACATTCTCTCAACCCCGGTAAAATCAAAAGCATACTCTAGCCAACATGCACTCCGAAATATTCTAATAAAACGTCATACAAATGCTTTTAATCGAATCACGATAGAAACTGTATTCCATTATATGCATTCCTTCCGTATATAATGATTACAGATATGTCTCGCACATGTGCAGACATAGCTGTAAGAAAGCGCCTGGGCAAATCTATTTCTTGCACATGGGCGAGACATAACTGTATGATACAGCATGCTTATAGCTATGTATCGCATATGTGCAAGAGATAGCTGTACACAAGTCTTAATGTCAAGCCCAGCCTGTTGACAAGATTGGTTCATCGGCCACAGAAAGCAGTTCGCATATTCAGTACAACATGATGAACGTTAGCAAGACAGTTAATTCATACGTTCTTCCTACATCTCTGAACCTCCAGTTCCGATGCAGATAGCTGTGCATCAATTTTATCCATCCCGAATCCGGAACATTTAGTGCAATTTCCACACAATTATGCATCTCCTTTTTGTGATTTTAGCTCACTCTGAAAATATACCCCCAAACCCTTTAAAATCTGATTATGGTCGCACCCGTGCACTATTTCTAATACTAACACTACTAGGACCGTGTTTATTCGCATTTTCTTCCAGCGTCATAGAAAAAAGAAGTTTGTTAACAATATTACGTATGTTTATACCGGCAACGTTACACATTCTCAGGTAGTTTCGGCCCTGTTTGTAGATGACTAAGAGCTTCTCGTCTCGGTTTTTCGGAAGAACGATTCCTGGCCCTCCAGACTTTTTGGAAATAGACAAGGTAGGAATTACTCATCAAAGGAATTCAAGGAGAGCGCGAGGAATGACGGGGTTCAAACCCGCGAAGCAACATTCAAGAACGCAAGCACTATAGGTACGGTGGAACGCTGCTACGCCACCTTCGTATATCATACATAGTGATACGGGATAAGCTAGAAAAGACTGTTTCTTATGACGAGTGTCTACAAATGGCAACGATCGAGGTAAATTTGGTCATTGGACCAGAATGATTATGCCCGGCGATGCTCAAATATGCGGCTTTACCCCGTCCAACACGCTTCACGCCAGCTGAAACACAACGCCAAAGAGTGTATGGCATTGACGAAGCGATGGGGGACATCTATGAATACCAAGTGAAGAGAATAATCGCTTTCGGATTAACACATTTCAAGGGACCTAGAGTAAAAGGACAGCCTAATGAGCTAAATAAATTGCTGTCGGGATCAAAAATATAGACTTATCGTACTACAACGGAAAAGGTGGAAGTCCCCTTTACCTTTACAATTATTGAGGTTGAAACTGTGGTAGTATAGACCACGAGACATAGACGCATATTTAGGGGCACATCCGTAAAATCATTCATTAAAGCACAGCTTGACAAACTCGATGATGAAAACCAACAAAGGATAAGGTGAATTCTGTAACTACAAGTGAAAACGGACAGGAATTTTAGCCAGCCAGAAAGGCAGAACTCCGTGGATTAATACAAAATGGTACATTCTAAATCACGCCGAGACCGGATATTCCGGAGTATATTCGCATATTCGGGTCCCGATTTATCGACGAACTTAAAAGAGCAGATCAGGGTATGTGCAAGAACAGACGTTTTGTTGTGAAAACTACAACTACATAGGCTCATCCACAATAGAAACTAATCCCCCACTGCACAACGATTCTCACGACTTCTTTAAATCGCGTTAGCAACATCAGTGGGTAGTGATAACCTATTTACTCTGGATATAACCCAGGCATATGTGCAACGCAAGACGTTCTTGGAACACCCGGTGTACATCGAAACGCCCCAAGGGGCTACATTTTCCACATTACATGGTACTCGAGGTGCAAAAACTCCTATACTGTATTACGGAGAGCCGCCTCCACTGGTATGTAACCTATTTAGAACGCCATATAGGAGAACTGGAAATGTCGAGGACACTCATTGATCTATGTATGCTATACAAGCGGATAAATTGTAAGCTATAATGATTAGTAGCATTGAAAGTCGACGACTGACTTGTCTTCGGGACGATAGATTATTAATTGAGCAAGAAAACGCATCAAAAACATTCATCAGGAACCCCGCACTTTTATAAAGAACAAACAGTTGGAATTGAAAGAATTAACACTCGAAAGACAGATAGGTGGATGTGTAACCATGAAACAACGTGAGAAGATACTGCAACTCATCCACCTGCAAAACCAGTTACAGTTTACTAGCACCATGTCGTTAGCGAAATATATCGGAATATGCATGCGGTCAGAAATATGTGCTGCAGTCCAACCCGTGGCACCAGGACGGTACCTCAGGACTGAACAGGAACGGAAGGGAAGGCAATGAAGAGACTACGGTCCACAACCAATATAGGTCTAAATTACTAACTACTTCATATCGATACAATAAAAATGGTATCAATTTCGGTCGTGCTTTTTGGCAACGCACGGGACTACCGTAGTCAGTTGGGATACCTGATTTTACTGGCACATCACACGGGAAAGGCAAACATCATACATTACGCATGTAATTGATGTAAGATGGTAACGCATTCTGTTTTGGCTGCAGAACTACATTCATTAGAATTGGCATTCCACCATGCATATAACTTACGCTACCTAGCTGAAGAAATACTTGGAACTCGTTTAGAAATCGACATGGATTCAAAAACTCTTTTCGACGTGATAGTTTAGGATGGAGGCACGAATTATATGAGACTATAAACAGACATGTTTTTCATTAAAGTAAAGGTACGAACAAGGAGAACTCACAGAACCAACTAGAATCCTGGACATTCAAACTGGATGACAGTCTCACGAAACCAATTTTTCTGAAAAGAACCGGCTATGGACCCTGATCATAACAAACAGACTGAACCTACACGAATTGGGCTGGTCAACGGGGTCGATGCACAAACCAGAATCGTTAGAGTGTCAATTATTTCAACTTTGCGCATCGAATGAGGAAGGAAGGGAAGAAATGGAAATTTATTTAATGAAAAGGATCAAAGGAGAAAAGAAAAGAGATAATGAAGCAGGTACAACGAATAGTAAAGGAGGAAAAGAAACCATATGATAATAGAGAAGGAAATATCCCATATTATGGAAACGATAATAAAGGAGGAAAGAACCCATATGATAATAAAGGAAGAAAGAAACCATATGATGATAATATTGATATATGCATGTTTGTGAGTTGAAACTCAAATCTGGACATGAAGTAAAAGGGCGGAAAAGAACGGGAGGAAATTACGAGATGGTTGCAATAGTTTAGCAACAAGGAAACACTGATTGGCATCATGAGATGAACGTACAAATGCATCACACGTGGCATTATATACAGCAGGGAGACAGGAGAAGAATTACTTAATACGGAATTGTAGAAAGGAATATTACACGTGTCAATAGTGGAAGTCAAATAAAGGAGGATTACACACGTGTGAAATACAGTATTACCCAGCTTGCTGGAAGAAACGATTATACATACCCGACGGCCGTGGCCGGGTGGGAGAAAATAATGACGATCATCATCGTTAAAATTACCAAACCACAAAGTCATCCGACAACCCCTGTTTCCCTAGAAAGGACAGTTCTGGCAACGACGCCCCCTCTGAACTACCAGTACATCATCTGGGGAAACCCCGGTTCGACACAGAATATCAACCAGCCAGCAAAGGCTCCGGCGGTTTGAATCTTCGATCGCGACTTCAGGATCAAGCGTGAAGCCTATCACCAACCCTGTCACAGAGCCAACACATCCCGCAACTCTCTCAATATAGTTTTGACGAGAGAGAAAGGGTTCTACACTTTTGCCATACACAAGTGCTTGATAACACACTATGTAGGTCACATGCAGATACAGGTATACATATACATATATTAATAATAGAGGAGGTTTAGAGGTGACACCACACGCCAAAAGTGGCACACGTGTAGAGGGCGAAAGGCTCAGAACGAGAGAGGGAAGTAAAAGAAGGAAATACATAAGAGGGTGATGAAGAAGAAGGGATGAGAGATAGCGAAGAATACTAAGATGAATACTAATTAAGAGAGACAGATAGGTATACTAATCAATTGTAGAATAAGCAGGCTCAACAGATAAAGGAGGAAGGAAACTATACGATGACATAGGAGGACATTCAAAGGAGATCAGGCCTCTACAGTATAGAGTGGGAGGATAATAAGATATGACACACACTTAAAGAAACACTGACTAGACATTAGAAGGACACCTGAGAAGACACTATTTCACACGTGGTGAAAATCCTCTACCTCGATAACATAATATACACGTGTGACTGGCATGCTTTCCAGCACACTTTCTTTGATATGTATTTAGTCTGCAACCACGGTCGGGCGATGGGAAAAATAAAAGAAGAAACGATTTAAAAAAACACCAGAACCAAAGTCAACTTGACAAAACGCTGCCTCCCGAAGGTTGGATTCTGAAACGACGCCAACCTAGTACACGTTGATAGGAATCCTGCCGTGGAACGATCGCATGCACGTCAGCGTACTTCGCGACACCTTGTGACCCGATCAAAATTTAGAATCTGAACTGGAACACGTTCAACCGTGTCACAGTCTCGTAACTCCCGTATTTCGTTCATCAAAAGGCACACCGAAGGGAAGAGGCTAATAGTCGAATACTGATTAACGCAACACCTGATCTCCCCTACATGATAATAAATACCCACACTAGTACCAGTCAGTTCCAGCTAGTACGCCTAACCATCCACACGTGTACCTTCTATGCACTCTCACCCACAAAACAACTGTAGGTTAGAACCGTACTAGATAAAACTATGGTAAGCACGTGTGTCTCCTAAGCTTGTAATCTAAATCTTCCGCCAACTAACGATCAGTGTCTTGGATTCTCTTTTGGCGTTCTTCTCCTCTATAAGAACGCCACCAGCAAAATTCTCTTCCTCTCTCTCCGTTGCTCCTCACTTTTACTTTACATCCTTGATCTTAGTGTAAATTCTGTTGCCAATAGGGCAATGATATACTTTCACCGCTTAAAGTCTCCAACCTCCGTAGTAATACGGAGACCTGTGCGTATTGCTACACTTACCGACCTGACCATCATCTTTACCTCGAGTACCTCCCTTTTCTTCTCCTTCTTCCCTTTACTCGCTCCCAAGTCGTCCACCAGGTCGCCTGAGACAAAACCTCCATACCTGCATATCTACTTCATACTGTATTCTTACCTCTACGCTGCTCCTACCTCCTTACACTGGCATTCCTACTATCTTCATACACTTGGGTACCTTCTATCTATTGTACCCCTTACACTTGCACATACAGTCTACTGCTCATTGTACCCTCTGGACTACAACTTACAGTCTGATTGGATCCCGCATACGCAGAAGCAGTGGCACATATCTGTATTCAAATACCTGGCGCTGATTGTCATCTCCCTGAATACAGTCGTTCGCAGATACCAGAGTACTTCTACAATACCGATCGACGTAGATGGATAAACAATTTAAGAGCCCAGTAATCCAGGAGGGAAAACCAGAAAGGAGAATTCAAAAGAGTGAGAACGTATTTCAGGCTATTTGTATACTATATATATTGTCTATTTCGCATATAGTAGATGCCAAATGGCGTGAGAACACTAAATATCAGTACTTTTTGCGTGAATTGATTCACATCAGAGTCCATCTTGACTCATTGGATATACAACTTCGGCATCCCCGATTTCTCACAGACCGACAATGACTCTAACTTCATTGTTAAGTTCTTCGCGACCATCTTTTCTTCACTCGATATTCAGCAACTGGTTACTTCCGCCTGACATCCACAAACCAATGGCCAGGGGAGCTCTATAATCGCACCATCGCTATCCGTTTATGACATTACGTGACTGAGCATCAGCGCAACTGGAACCGATACATCGATTTCCTCACTTCTGGATATAATATAATAGACAAATCAATCGCTCGGCGGTTCACATACCATTCGCATTATGTCTATCACGACATCCACTTAATCCGCCTGTCCTGCCTCCCACTTCTAACACCGCCTCGGATATTCCCGTATCCACCCCTCCTTCAACCCTCATCTCCAAACTGGGTATTTCGGAACAGTTACAGGGTATTCTCACCGATATGGATGCAAATCTCATATTTTCCCAGACCAACTACAAGTATTTTTTCGACAAAATCGTACGGATTAAGACAACATTCCATCCTGACGACGACGTTTTTCTTAACCTCTCTCTATCCGAAATACAGCGCATCGCCGATACGTGTACCTCAATCACATCAGCTTTTTCCGTCCTTTTCACTATCAAAAAGCACTTTCCAAAATCAGTGGGTCCTCACCCAGTCATCCGGGTCAGCCCGACAACCTTGTAATAAACAATGGTGATGGCAAACTGAAGGTATCAATCAACCGTTGCACCAAACCACCGCCACCGGACCTAACGCCTCTGCCCGCGCTCACAACACTACCGGATACGGATTGACTCGCGATTATGCTCAATGGCACAACCGATATTAATTGAGAAAATATACCGTTAACGGACAATGATAATGCAATTTCTATACCAACTATTACACGCCTCTACTCCCATTGCTACAAGCGGACCTAAATGATGTATACTGCTCTACGTTCAGACGACACACTCCGAGGAAATTTACCTTTATCCCAAATGGATCCTAATTTTGACGCCAATTACTGGAGAGCAAGTAACTCTATTCGGACAGCGAAAACATGTGGACGGAAATCTGGTACTTCTTCACGCAACTAATCTGGAAAAACAACAACAACACCCAAACACTCAAACACTCAAACGACAAAAGAGACCAACTTTTACGCTTTTACACTTTTTTTCGATTTTATGGCTACTCCTTTTTTTGAGTCAGTGGCATTACGTTTGTAAACGGGCCACCATCTTCCGACCCATGTTAATACATCATCAACACTGCCGGCCCTAAATTCGGCTGGGTCGATCAAGATTCAATCGTGAACGAAGAATGTCCGCCTTTCATACTGGACTGATAAATTTCCGATACCGGATGGTGAATTAATATGAATTCTGGTACATTCAAATCCTGTGGTGATCATTTTTTTATCTCTTTGTATCCCTACTATACCTTTCCAACTATGGCCATTTTCTTTTCTCTTATCCCTATTTGCCTAAATCAAACTCCATCGATTCGGATTCAACTCAATTATCGTCTTCAATACGCACTTGGAACTCACCAACTTCATTGAACTCGCCACTACCGCGTTTCTTTTTTTTCGAATAATGGCACATGGTACATACCTGTCACAGGTAATCTGTGAGCCTGGAGGTTCTTTATTCCGTTAATTGGTTGCGCAAATACTTTATTTGGCATCTACATGGCCATACTCACTCTACTGTTATCTCAAGCACTTCTTCTATTTCAGGGCACTTCTGTTATTTACTGATTCGGATTAATCTATCACGTTGCACGAACGCGATCTCTCTCCGCTTACGCTTACTATGCGCATCGGCTCCTACTCGCTTAGTTCACGCTGTCCACAAAACCTTGCTCTAGTATTCAACCAACTCACCGTGCTCGGTATTCCAGCTTCCTTCTTTATTTTCTTTTTAATTCACATGACGATGCAGTGCATGACCATGAATTTCATATTGCGGGGCACAGTAGTTAAGAAAGGGGA